>JAOXJP010233401.1:0-10323 GCA_025762735.1 Platanus orientalis | reverse complement strand
TCTCAACAATTAGGTTCTAGTTCTGAGGGCCATAAATAGAGACAAGCTCTTTGAGTTTGGCATCTTCAGCTGGCTTCCTATGGTAGCATCTCCATAAACCCACTTTGTTTCACCACCCTTTGATTTAGTCTTAGCTATCCTAATCCCTACAAAGTCAGTCCCTTGATCTTTGAGAATCCCTGTTATAATCCACCATCCGAACCTAGAGATGAAGAAAGAACTTGAAGAAAAAAGGTTTAAATTCAACTAAAAACGAGAAAAAAGAAAAAAAAAGAAAACGTTTATAATAAAAATATGGGGAGTCTATACCAAAAGTGGCTTTGGAAAAATCTCTGCTCTGATAGTCTCAAAAACAACTGATTTCAGCCCCAAACACCGTTTGACCTAGTGAAAAATAAATTGAATGGGAATAAAAACAATTACAAATAATTGTAGATCATCCAAATTCAAACTTAAGAGTGAGAAGAAAAAAACCAAAAAGTAAAAAAAATAATACAATAGATACATGAGAATTTTTCCCCCCCAAAAAATGAAAACCCTAAAACAAATATTAAAGGGGGAAGTGGAGATACCCCTGTATCTATGCTTGACAACCTCAACCTCTGTAGGGATGAAATAGGGGAGAGAGAGAGAATAGAGAAAAGATAGGGAAGAGAAAGAAGAGAGCGGATGGGGGAGAGAGACAGAGAAAGACAAAGAGAGAGCGATGAAGAGAGAGATAGAGAGAGAAAAAGATGAAGAGAGAGAGATGAAGAGAGCAGAAGAGAGATGGAGACAGAGAAAGACGGAGAGAGAAATAGAGAGAGATAGAGAAAGAGAAGACAACGAGAGAGGGAAGAGAGATGCATGAGAGAGAGGGTAGAGAGTTACCAGACTTGGCGACAACGACGGTAAAGGCAGGCGAGGGCGAGGGTGACAGCCAAGGCAGGCGTGCAGCAAGACATGTGGTCTTCTCTTTCAACTTAGGGAGGGAGATTTAGGATTTTAGGGTTAGAAAAAAGAAATTTTAAAATATTTTATATGAGTAGGGTTTAGTCATAGGATTTGTTGTGATCCAATGGTTTACATTCTATATCTATATATATTATTTATTATATTAGTTGGATTTGAATATTAATCAAATGTGGATAATTAATCGGATATTTAATCGAAACAGATACATGTATATCTGTACTTGCTTTAAACAAATACGAAAATGAGCCGGAATTAGATAATAATCGGATACTTGCATCCCTATTTGTGTCCCTCTCTTCCATTTGGAAAAGAAAGTCTTTCATAGTGTCTGTTATTTAGAGGTAAACTTTCCATATATGGAATTAGATGGACAATGATGCTACAGGCATGAACGATCTAGATAGTCTCCCAACAAACGTATGGTTATGAGTGACCACATCATCCTTCCACATGGCAAAAATGGTTGGTCCATATAAAAAAGAATCCTACATTTCTTGAGAGGTGGGATTTTTTCCAACTCCCTAACTAACACTTAGGTCGACTGGGTGTCGGGGCAGACACATAAGCGCCGAAAAGTGATTTACACTTTTGGGAGGCACTTATCACTTTTCGGTGCATTTGTGTCTGCCCCCTGATGCCCAGCAGACCTAAGCGTTTGTTAGGGAGGCGGACAAAATCCATGGAGACTTCTTGATTATAGAAATTTATATGCAAAAGAAAATTAATGAAAATATTATATATAAAAAAATGGTTTTCCAATCTGCTTATTATCCGTTGCTCAATGTAATTTTTATAACCAAACTCCGGAGAGAGTAAGGTTAATTTGTTTCGGCATCTATATTTTGTCGATAAACCTCTTTAACTGTGGGTTCTGTTTGCCTACATGTCTACCACATGTAGGCCTATGTTGTATATGGATTTTGCTATAATATATCAACATAGGACCATTATAAGATTCCTAATCCTCTAGAAATGCGACTAAACTAGTTTGCCAGGTTCAATAATTGTAAATTCACACTACAAGAAATCAAGGTATTTGTAGCAACCTTTTTTCGTTAACTTAAAAAGTTGACGGAACAAACATATTTCTCGCATTATAAATCTTTTTATATCTATTTCTAATTTTTTAAATAATATTTTTGCCGCAACTTATGAGTTAACGCTACGAAACATCACACCGTTAGCTCTAGGGTTGTTGATAGGAACGGTGCTTCGATCAACCATTTCAATTAATTAAATTTTTTTCCAAACATGTCCTCCGTTTCGTCTGTTTATCGAAACAAAACCTATTTCCCTTTCGTCTCTTACCAAATCGAAACCCTATTTGCTACGATTCCATTTGGTCTCTACTCTCCAGAAACCATGGTTTTGGCGGTAAGATTCCAGTCAAAATCTTGATCATCTTCATTTCTTCCGGCGAAAGTTCGACACAGATCTTCATTTCTTCCCGTGCAAATTCAAATTCATACCTAAGTTTATTAATGCAGATCGTGAATCGAAACAAAGCATTTCAATCGTGGACTATTTTGTTAAACAAATTATGATTTGAGCAACCTCCAACGCAGATCTCTAGAATATGAGATAGAGCTCTTCAGAATCCATAGATTCAGATCTCATTGCTAGGGATTCAGTCCGTCTAATAAGAGACGATCCCTGTTTGAGTTCATACCTTTCAACTTCTCCATCAATTTATCCTCGACAAGAATAAATCAGATCTCCGGTGACATCGCAGACTAGACAATCGCTCTTTTCTGAAGAAATCTTTGGAAGAAACCATTCCCGCAGGAATAAGGAACGCTAAGAAAATCCCAATAGAAGGTCATTTGGGAGGCATTTGTAGGATCATGTTTTGGCTTAGATCCCCTATCTGGATAATGCCCCTCTAAATCTCACATCTATCAGGTATTTCTTCTTCTTCTTCATTTTTTTTGTTTTTTGTTATGAGGCCTAAATTGGTATCATCAACAATCGGTATCCAACTCTCCTGAGATTGAGAGGCCACCGGACATTATGCTTGGGAAAGGGTGTGTCGTGGTTAATAGGGGCCTTTGCATGTCACAATCTCTCTCTCTCCCATTGACCTTGCTTGTCTTTAGACTTTAGAGTTTAGAATTTAAATTAGACTATATTGTTTTGAATGATTTATTTTTTAATTTTTGGATTATGATAATACAAAATCCTAAATGGACAATACTACATCCAAAATACTATTTGTAGTTTTTAAATATTTATTGTATTTTTAACAAAATAAAAATAAATTCGTTGAATTGATTCCAATGACAAGTGACAGTAGTTACTTGAAGCAATATTCTATCACCATAAATATTTGATGCACTATATTTGAATTTGTAATGGTTGGTTTGTTGATTTCACGAGATATTTTCTCACAAGAAGTATATAAACATAATAATTTGAGCATTTTGAATCCTGAATGCTTGTGAAAAAAATAGTTAGAAACCATGTCATTCTGAATCCTTCGAGCATTTACAGAATTGGGTAGTTAAGGTTTCACTACCACAGTGATGATTTCTGATCTTCTAGCGGATTCCAAGCAGTTGGGATATGGCTTTGTTGGGTTTTTTAGTAGAGTTGAGTGACAATTTCTGTTATTTTCAAGGTACTCTTTTCATTGTTCTATATCATTTACATGGGTTGATTGAATATGTGATTTGCATTTAGTTGTTCTTGTAGTGTTCTTAGCCTTTTTATAAACTTTTGTAGCTTTGTATTTTTTTGAGAAAAGAAACTATTCGTAGTAATTAAATTATGAATCTTTGATAATATGTAGTAGTGGAACATAGTCTTTTCTTGTAATATCATCAATCTACTTATGTTTCTGCCGTTCTGTCTTACATGCTGTCAGCCACCTGGTGTTGTCTAACAAATCCATTCTCAATATTTGGGTTTCTTGCTTTTTTATCACAATGGAATTTTTTGGATATGCTATTTTCTTTCCATTTACCCTATAAATGCAAAGACATTGAGGGCTTTGTTTAGGATCTCCATTCAGTCCTACCAAAGGCCGGGTACTTGACCTCTCATGCTCATTTTGAGTTGCTAAGGGGAGCATGATTCAGAAGACAAGGTTTGTTGTATATGATAGTGAACATGTGGAAGAGTAGAAAGGCCATAAAAGAGGGAAGAAAGGGAAGAAAATCCTAGAATATAACCCGAGAGAGCTACTATAACAACCAAATGTTATATCACTATGACATAAAACTTGATTTAAAAACCACAAAAGTAACATGCTTAAAAGAATTCTGTTTGAATAATCTATGAGAAGTGGGATATCTTAGAGCACAATGTTTCAAGGTACTATAGAACCCTTCTCTTGCCTTATTTAATGTGGCCTGGAAAGACTGCTTTAGGATCTGATTTATATTTAGAGGCATTTTAATCCAATTCCTTTTATTTACTATAGTTAATAAACAATTGAGATTAATAAGATTTACAAATCACTAAGGGCAGCATTAGTAGGGTTTCAATAGAAATCTCACACACAATAGTTAAGTGAATGAATGCAAGAAATCCTAAAATCATGTGCCAAAAAGTCTAATAGCTACATAAAAATAAAATTAATTATACAAATGAGTAAGAAAAGGAAGTAGAAGGCTAATTTAGTACCCAGTGAGAATGAAGACAGAGTAAGAAGACAAAATACAAGAAAGAGACATAAACAAAATGACAAAATAAAACCAATACACCTCTGGTAATTATACTTCTGATACAATGAGACCCTTGTAATCCCATTTCTAGCAAAATGATCAGAAATATCATAAGCCAACCTAAAAATCCACTGGAGCGATTCGTTCGACATGGAAACTAAGGCACAAGCCTCTTTAAAGTAATAAGAGAATCTCTATGGAACTGCTCTTGACACCCTAAACCAAACAATGGCAATAGCTGAGGCCCCATTTGGGAATCATTCAAAAAATGCATTCTACACCATCTTATTTCCAAAAAATCCAAAAAGTAAAAAAATCACGTTTGGGAAGTCGGAATGCATTCAAAGAATGACTCTACATTTCGTCCCTCGGCAAGATTTTTTGGCACTAAAAATAGTAGTGCCAAGAAAAAAAACAAGGAGTCAATTCTATGGATGTACAAGCACTGTATTCGATGAACTGTACGAATGAACCTATGAATCCTATCCTTACATCCACACCGAAAGGAAAAGATTCAGAACAACTTCAAACGAGGAGGAGAGAAGACCAAAGTGCTATGTGAATGACCTTTTTTGGTGACAAGTATCTTCTTCTTCTTTTCTCCCTGGGTTTTTTTCTCAGTAGAAGGAAAAATGGGTTTTTTCACTTTCTTGATCTGCCAGAGTTTATCCCCATCCATTCCATTTTTTCATTCTTGTCTTTCGATTTCAGTTGCAAAACCTTTCGATTTCTTCCTCTCTGAAATATCCAGCAAATGCCTGACCCTATGTTCAACATTGCCATACCTTTTTTTCCTCACTTTTTCTCTACTTTGAATTCTCATTGCCAAACAGCATTCTACTTTAGAAAATAAAAAAATAAATTTTGATTGAATCTTGCCAAACACTTGTCTAGTTAGAGAATGACTCCAAAAAATGTAGCATCTATAGAATCCATTTTCTAGATTCTGCAAGAGAATCTAAAGAATGGTTTCCAAACGAGGCCTAAATTACCCTCTACCATCTGGAGTGTGTTTGATTTTTTCTTGTTGTAGTTTTGTCAAAGTCATCAGCTGCAATCCTAACCTTTGTTTCACTAGTTCATGAATCATATCTTCAAAATTTGAAGGTAACTACATCACTCCCAGAGTTCAATCCATCAAGGTAGTTGGTTTGGAGAGACATCACTCCAGTATCAATCAATAAGTGACAGATGGTTTGCAAAGGATGTCTTGAGAAATACATAGGGATAAAAGATGGTATTCCAATAAATAGACAATAGATAAATACCAAAACACCCTTTGCAAGCAACATGTTTGTGTGCTGGATTATTATTGGTTTGATATCTCTACAGTCCCATTTGAGATAATTCGAACTCAAAAGAAGCCCAATCATAAGAAGATCAAAGCATCATTCCTCTTCTTTATTTTCATTTGTGCTATAGTAAGTAAAACAAAATGTCAATATTCTTGACATTAGTTTGTTTTCCTGGATTTCCTTATTCTATGAATTCCTATTTATTATTCACTTGTGAACATATTACTTATTTTTCCATGTAAACTGAAGCAATGGTTCTTTGTTTAGGTGAATTTTTTTGTTGATAATTTAAGATAGAATGTAGAACAATACATGAGAGATAATCTTGCTGATGTTTATAGAATTGAAAGTCTAATTCTCATTGATAATATTTTGTTTATTAATTAACAGAGTTGGTTGCCTGGGATAAAATGAAAATTTCTAATTATAGATAAAGGATTATGACTAGTTACATATATATGTGATAAGTTAATACATGAATATGCTGGTTATGACTAGTTTGACAAACAACTTCAATTAGTTTGTCAAACCTAGCTGAAGCAATACTTTGCTATCACTACAAGAAAACATGCTTTTAGCGGCAACCTCTTCGCGTTAACTTTAAAAGTTGGTTGCATTAAGTACAAAATTGCAATAAGATTTTGATGTTGTTGATTTTTGTTGTAGGAATTCAACCTTGAACTGGTGATTCCAATCTACTTAGCAAGGCCAAATCAAGTAGAGAAGGCTCTTGAGATATGTATACAATATGGCAATGAGCAAATTAAAGGGGAAAGAGTTGGAGCTACTTATTGCCATTCTTCCTGACAACAATGGGTCTCTGTATGGTATGTGTGAGCTGTCTGTAGTGCTATTTAGCCTGTTAGGTGGATTTTTTTATTTTTTACTTTGTTTATATAATAGTTTATTAGTATTCTAATTAAAATATTTTTAAAATTTTCTTTTGAGAATAAGTCAATGAGATGACTGGGATTTTGTTTTCTAATGAGAACTGTATTTTCTTTGTTCAGGTGATCTAAAAAGGCTTTTTCCTGTTTGGTATATTGTTTTCTTCACAACTTGGTTTGAGGTATTGAGTATGCAAACCCCTACATTTTTGTGATTTGGCTTTAAATATCGCTTGATAGTTAAAATACAATTACTTAAATTTGGCAAGAAGACAATAATAGATTGCTTATGTTAATATTTATCCTTTTTACTAACGTTGTGCAAGGCTAGTAGCTAGCTTACCTATTGGAGTTTTACTAGATCTATACTGTTGCAGGGAACTTCTAATCTCCTTTAGGAAGGCAACTAGACATAAGGATAATATTTTACAGGTACTCTTTATCTTATATATTAAATGATCCACTTTTCTTTTATTTTTTTAATGTAGTGAAATTTTCATTATCTAAGATAAGGTTTACTTAAAGGGTAATTAAACCTCAGTGGACTTGTAATTATGATTCAATTTTTCAATATACTTACAGAGATGGTGTTAGTGAAGGGCAGTTCTATCAAGCCAAGCTACAGTAGGCTCAGCTTGCTATAAGCTTGCATTGTTAAGATTCTTATACATATATATTATATACAAATAAAGCTTATTATACTATATATTTATACATTACTCTTGTTTAAAATAGTGAACAAGATTTTTTATTTTATCTTGATAAGTAGAAAAAGACAAAGAAAATGTCATTAAGAGCAGGTTTGGCTCATAGGCTATTGGGCTTTAAGATTTGGACCTGAAGCAGAAGCTTGAGTTTGGAGAGCTGAGCTTGCCTCAATCTTCATGAGCTGGCCTCTACCTTAAGCTGAAACTAGACTGAGCCAAATCCTTGTGTGACAAGCCTGAGCAAATTTGAACATTGATTACTCATAATCCAAGGTGTTGCACTCTAGATATACATAAAGAAAAACATTACTATCCTAACATTGATTGTGCTTTGGTTGTGATTAGCATACATCATGGAATTAAATCTACTAGATCTAGAATTGAAGAATTCAACTAAATAGGTAACTAGAGGAATAAAATTGAAGAGATAAACAAGGAATAAAATTTTATTATTGATGGATATTTTTTTCCATAGGAGTTATAGAAATTATACTAGAATACCTCAAACTAATGAAAAATTTTGATGGTTCCAGTATAGAAATCCATGGAGTTCACTGCTGACCCATGCTTGGAGCCAGCGGTAAATCCTTGAAGTCCTTGCTTTCAGTCCCTGTTTCCCACATAACACTAATTTGGGCCTATAAACTCCATAAATCAGTCCCTGAACTCAACTGTTCTCATTCCCATGTTTAATCAGCATTGTTGTTGTACCCCACAAGGGAGCCTAAATCATACCCTGCTGTGGCCTAATTGTTGATTCAAAGGTCCAATCTGTTGATCCTATTTAAGTCTGTACCTGAACCTATTTTTTCTAACCAAACCTTAATATTTTATCCCATTATTCCCTGATTCTAAATAATATCTTTGGTTGTTTTGAGGGCTACTGTAGCCCTTTGTTATGCTGGCCTAGTTCTTCATTTCTTTTATATATATTCTTATTAATTTGTTTATTTTTTGTAATGTATTTTTTTTCCATTCTCCAAAGTTTTAATTGTATCTCATATGGTTAACATGTTATTTTCAGCTCAATTACTGCAAGATGTAATTAAATAATTTCATTTTAATTTCCAATGGAAATTGAAGCCACATGGTGATTATTCAAAATGAACTCATTTAGAATCATATTGATTAGTTAACTAAAATTAGAAATGAAGTCATCTTAGGTTTTTATAAAATAAAATGATTTATGTTATCATTCATATTTTGATGACGAATGAAAATCAATCAATATTTGTTGTGGCTCATGTTGTTGGGAAACAACACTCTCTTTTTTATTATGTAAATAAATGGAGTATAACCAAATCAAAATAAAAGAAAAGATATAAATGGCAAGAAATAGTAAGGCCAACAACAAAAAAATACACTATGTAGCTTTGGTTCCTTCTTCTAACAAAAATAATGTGGAACTGTTCTTTATTATTTAATTTTTTTGAGTTAATTAATTAATTATTTATTTTTACAAATTCGGCATTTGCAGGTGGCTATTGCAACCAGGGCTTCCCTTGGATTGCCTGTTGTGGAGGACACCCCTTTACAGGTATCCCTATTACTCTTCCCTTCACATTCTGGATTTCCTCCATTTGCAAGTGTCATAGAGTAGTGTGAGGAGGGTTCTTAAGTAGAGCCTGAAATGAGGTTGGGTCAAATTCAATATCGGATCCCCCTTCCTCTTGAATCATACAATGAAGTCCATTTAATGGGTGGCATTAGAGTATTGTGAGGAGGGTTCTTGATTTTTTTTTTTTTATAAGTAAGCTTCAAATATTTTATGCTATTGTCTCTTATTTTCTTGACAACTTTTAGATAATTATATGCCCATGGCCCAAATTCAAACCATTATTTGGACAACATCAAGAACAAAGTTTCATGAATTAGCTGATTTGTGATGGATTTGGGATTGTGATCAATCTAATGTGAAACCCACCAATTGAATGATCCAGGTCAATTCTAGAAAAGCTTTACCTCCCTTATCCATTCCACTTGGTCTTGTGACTACAACTATTCATTGTTGGTAGGGTGAAAGGGGAAAACCTCTGAATCAAAGACTGTCATCCTAATAGAAACAAGTAAACCATTCAAGTCTGGTATTTATACATAGATATTGAAAATTTTCTAATATGTAGATTTGAGATTGAAGGTTACTAGCAACTTACAACAATACAGTTGCAGGAACATTTCCAGCTTACCTACTTGAGAACAAACGTAGCAGGTAGGTTCAAGTCATCCTGTAAGAGTACCTAGAGCCTTATTTTTTCATTTTTGGTAAATAAACCCTCCAACTGGTTGACAGTCCACAATTGTGCAAGGTAGAAAATCATAGGTAGCTGAATTGTGTGCTTGGAGACTTATATATCAGTTCAATGCAAGGTGATAAGCTTTGTTGGTGGTCTATATATAGTGAACTATAGAGCATAAACTTGGTGGCAGATTACAACTCTACACAAATTATTCAATTAGTCTTAATTGAAATGGTCATCTTAAGGTATGGGCCCTACCCTATTGTCATATTGTCAAGTTATCTTTAAAGATGACCTATAATTGCTTGTGAGTTTTTTTAATCCATTGCATGATAATTGAATCAATATAAAGCTCGTCTTTCTAAAGTATTAATTAAGATGAGATATCAAGTTTTGGACGTGTTCTAAGCGTGGCACCAAGTTGATGTTGTAGACAGATATTTACCAATATGTTACAAATGATTTTCAATTAATGAACTGATGATTTTTGTTGTTATATTTATAGTGTTAGTATTGGCATTTAATATTGTAAAGTATGGAATTGTGTTTTAACATTTTTTTTTTTTTTTTTTTATCTT
>JAOXJP010233400.1:0-10323 GCA_025762735.1 Platanus orientalis | reverse complement strand
TGGGATTTAACCGAGCCTGATTTGGGCTTCTGAAGGTGTAGGGGTAGAATGGTAATTTGCCAGCCTTTTGATGCTTTTATGTGGGAAGGCTTGTGAAGTTGGCAAATTTAAGACGATGATGATTTGGAGTACTTTCATTGTCTTTTGCAACCAGAATGTCCTTTGAGAATGCCTGACCTATTCAAAGTTTAGGGGTGTCTAGACCTCGACTCTATCCCATGTTGTAATGAAACCATTTGAGCCTTGAGTCAAAATTTGTGTGCTGATAGGTTGCATCTGAGATATAAAGAGCTCAAACTGCCTACGTACCTATTTCTAACAGGATCAAACCGACTTAGTTCTCTGAAGGTAAGTACCTAGCAATTTGGGTAATACTTTTTCAAGAATCTGGCGTTAGTAACTAGAAGTATTTGGTTTCCCTCCACATCCCTTAGAAGATATGTGTCATGAGGGTGAGCTTTTCCGATAGCATATGGGCTGTCCCACTTAGAAGCGAATTTGCCTTCTTTTTTTCTATTAAGATCAAGTAGTGACCTGGCGAGGAGGACAAGTTTGCCCTTTGTGAAGGAGCAAAGTTTAACTTTTTTATTATAAGCCTTTGCCATGCGGACTTGGTATAACTCCAAGTTTTGATGAGAGGCAAGTCTGGACTTGTCAAGAGTCTCAAGCTCAGAAAGGCGAATCTTAGTAGCAACTGCATCAGTTAGGTTTTCTTGTATAGCAACCCATAGAGATGGAACTTGGATTTCCACTGATAGGACAACCTCTGCCCCAAATACAAGGGAACATGGAGTTGCTTGTGTAGGAGTTCGAATTGTAGTTCGATATGCCCAGAGTGCCTCAGGAAGTCATTCATGACAATCCTTCTTGTGACATTAAACTATCTTCTTGATAATCTTACAGAGAGTCTTACTAAAGGCCTCTACTAGACTATTGGCTTGTGGACAGTATCGTGAGGAGTGCTCCAAGTCGATGTTATACTTTGTCGTAAGCTTGTATAGTTGTAAACTAACAAAGGGTTGTCTGTAGTCCGTAATGATATGATTGGGGACCCTAAATCTGTATATGAGATGAACTTTGATGAACCAGACTATGTCAGATGCCTTAATTTCCCGTAGAGCTATTGCCTCTACCCATTTAGAGAAACAGTCTATTGCAGCAAGAATGTAGTGGTGCCCCTTGATGAATGTGGGAGTGATCAATCCCACAATGTCCGTGCCCTACTTGGAGGAATGTCAAGAACAAGATGTGGTATGTAATGGTTCAGCTAGTACATGTCTGTAATCGCTATGTAACTGGCAGATGCGACAATGTTTGGCATATTCAATGTAATCAATAACCATGGTTGGCCCATAATAACCCAACCTCTTTAATTGATATTACAACTTAGGCCCACTCTAATGTCCCCCACATACTTTAGCATGAACTTCATTCATGACTTTTCTTACTTCATCAGTTGGCAAAAAAACAGAGTAAAACACCATCTAATGATCATCTATATAATTGGTTGCCCTATAGGGTAAACCGTGGGGCATGCCATCACATTTCTGCATGCTTGATAGGGTCGGTAGGTGCTTTCCTATCTAGGAGATGTTGGATAAGAGGTGCATGCCAATTATCGCCAATCACATCTAGTTCATCATTATCTTAGTCCCACTCTTGTGTTTCTGTAAAGTTGGTGTACATGCAAGTATATCATCCTCGTCAGATTCAACAAGCGGAGGTATGACTCATCTTTTTCCAATATGAATGGTGAGATAATTATCTCTTGGATGTGGCCAAACTAACAAGTGCATCAGCTTGCCCATTGTGATCCCTTTAGATGTGCTATATTTGCAGCCATCGAAATAATTTTGCTAAAGCCTTGGCTTTTTGGAAGTAAGGTGTAAGTCTCAGCTTCTTGATATGATAAAGGTCATTCATTTATCGGATAATGAGTTCAAAATCGCCATACATTATGAAATCGTCAACAAGGATCTCTAAGGCTAACTCAAGTTCTGGTATAAGAGCCTTATACTCAGTTTCATTATTTGAATGACTCTTGGTTAAGGTGAGTGAGTACATGATGATGCCATTATTGGGGATGACAAACACAATGTTGATTCTTGAAGATTTATTTGAGTTATCTCCTGGGGTGGTTGTTGGTCCTCGAGATGCGCCATCAAAGAACATTTCCCATTCCTTCTTAATGTTAATCTACATGACGTCCTCAATGCGAAAGTCCAGCAGTAGAGAGGAATCATCTGGTATTAGGAATGCAGCGAGGAAGTCGGCAAGAGGTTGTTCCATTACTACCCGTTGCAGGATGTAATGGATGTTAAACTTGGAGAAGAGGACAGTCCACTTAGCAATACGCCCTTGAACAGAAGGGCGACTCATGATATATTTCAACGAATCTATCTTAGAAATAAGATGAACCACCGTTGTCAATAAATAATGTCTAAGCTTCTATAGTGTGAAGATAAGGGCTAAACAAATCTTCTCAATAGTGGAGTAATTCAATTCAGCTCCCATCATAGTTCGGCTGAGGTAATATAATGCATGCTTTTTGCCTTCATCATTATGCTATGCAAGTAGGGCACATAAGGAAGACCCATAGTTGCAACATATAATAGTAACTACTTTCCTAGAGAAGGGCTCATGAGTGTGGGCAGGTTTAACAAGTATTCATTGATGCTGTCGAAGGCACTCTGGTAGGCTTGATTCCATATGAAGGGGACTCCCTTCTTTATTAATCTAGAAAAGGGCTGACAATGTCCAACAATGTTAGAGATGAATCGTTGCATATATGCTAGCCTGCCTTGAAGTCTTTTAAGCTCAGTTGTATTATGTGGTGTTGACATCTCCACTATACTGGTAATTTTCTTAAGATCTTTCTCGATGCCCTTATGTCGAACAACAAACCCAAGGAATCATCCTGAAGAGACACCAAAAGTGCATTTGAGAGGATTCATCTTTAAGTTGTAGAGATGGAGCTATTGGAAAACCCGTTCTAAGTCAGTAATGTGGTCTTTTATGGGTTTAGTTTTAACAATCAAGTCATGCACATAACATTCGACCGCATCATGTAGAAGATCTTCAAATATGTAGGTTATTTCCCTTCGGTAAGTGGCGTTAGCATTCTTCAACCCAAAAGGCATAACTTGATAGAAAAAGATTCTAATTGGTGTGCAAAAAGATGTGGCTTCTTCATCCTCTAGTGCTATTTGAATTTAATTATATTTCAAGTACCTGCCCATGAAAGAAAGAGCTTCATACCCTGTGGTAGAGTCCACTAATAGATTAGTGAGGGGTAACAAAATGTGATCTTTTAGGAAGACACTATTAACATCCTTGTAGTCAATACACACCTAGATTTGGCCACTTTTCATTTGTATATGCACAATATTAGAGAGCCATTTTGGATATCAAACTTCCCGAAAAAACCTAGCCTTAAGGAGCTTATTTACCTCCCCCTATATTTTGTCGGTGATATCATGCCTAGCTTTTCTTGGATGTTGTTTGATGGGCCGCTGAGAAGGATCAATGGCAAGGCGGTGGACTACCACGTTAGGATCTAACCCTATCATCTCAGAGTAGTTTTAGGTGAACACATCCCGATTTTCTTTAAGAAATTCAAGGTAATTTGTTTGCTCTTTTAAGGAAAGGTGATCATTGATAAAAGTGGGTCGAGGGTCCCCATCGATCGCCAAGTTTATTAATATCAAGTCATCAACCGTTGCTTGACTCCCATCTTCAAGTTCTGGAGGTGTGGGCATTACCTGTCTCATAACAAAGTCTTCAAAGGACTGGGTTTGTGCTTCAGTGAATAGACACTCAAGTGGGGCATCCTCAATTAGTTCAACCCCAAATGTTGTAATTATATATAAAGAGACTTTTAGCTTGGTGGGCCTCTGACCTAGGCCTCTCATGTCATCTTTATTTTTTGAGTGAAGAACTATTCACTCAAAATCTTTGGTAAAAACTTCCCTACCTTTGTATGATTCTTTCTATTCTCCTTGTTGGTTAAAACCACAACTTTTGAGCAACTTTGGAGCTAGCTTCATGTTTGGCAATAAATCATCTAGGTCCTTCAGATCACTCTCTTTCATAATGCATGAATCATCCTTTAATCGAATAGGGTCTTTAGGTAAAAAGATGGTGGAAGACTGGTAAGGGTCAATCCGCAATCCAGATAATTATGCTAAAAGAAGAACAAGATCCAATGCAACTGCATCAGGAAATAGCTTAGATTTATTCCTAGCAGCCTTGATGATATACCTTCAACTTTCAAGGTTTTTATATTATTGCTATCGTCGGATGAGACATCTTTTGGCTCAACTTTCTGGTATTATCGAGCATCGGCAAAATATGCATCTGCCAATTGGAACGGGTTATCGTCAGCTACTATAGTGCCTTGAGTATCTTGCCACAGATATTTGATGCATTGATGAAAGGTAAAGGGGATAACTTGATATTTATACATTTATGGTCGCCGTATAAGAGCTTTATAAGCAGTGTTTGCTTTAATGAAAAAGAAAGGCGTCTACTCTTCTATATGTCCAAACTTAGTCTTCAACTTGATAGAGTTGAGGGGCATTGTTCATTCTGATTGAAACCCTGGATGACAAGGCTTCTAGATATGACTTAAGACAAATTGATCCCTAAATAAGCCAAGGTCTTGGCAAGCAGAATGTTAACTGTCAAGCTACCATCGATCATTACCCTTGATATGGGTTGATCGTTAATATTACCTGTGATGAACAATGGTCTATTATAGTGAGGATCATCTGAATATTGGTCAGTGTCCTCGACTGTGACTATGGGCACGCAAAAGCCTTCTCGTGTTGCTGTCTACTACAAGGCTCTTGCAATGTCATCATTCTTGGTGAACTCATCGGGATGAGTAAGCGCATATACCATAAAAGCCCTAAGCTCTAGTGACATATAGAGAGAATCATAGGCAGTTAGCAGTAATGAGATCTTCTTTAGATGTTCCATTACATCATAAGGGATAGGATTATCCATTTTCTTGATGGCCTTGTTATGTTCAGTGGCTATGGTGGTTTTTTTCATTGCATCAGCCTATTGGTTAGTGGTAGGGCCTTGAAGAAGTACTTGCTTTCCAGATCATAGATTGACTTGATTAACATACTGGATATGTGGTTGACATCCCTCGATTGGGGTAGTGATCTTGAGTTTAGTGACATTATAGACCCCTGTTTGTTTATGTGTGTGCTCTTCGTATTTAGACGAGCTTTCGAATGCAATTACAAAGTTGTTACTGTCACTATCAAACTCTTCAGAGTCAGCAACCAAGGATGGCATGCCTTGTAAGGATAGGTCACGACTGAGGATCTACCATAGATCCAGTAAATCTTCATCCACATCAACTGAGGTCGAGAGTCACTGACATCTATATCAACGTCCCATTGATCTTGCAGCAAAAATTGTGTCACACTTTGGATATACTGGGGGTCATGCCTGTACGCTCTTTGATGGTGATAGAAGCGATCAACAAGCATTGGCTAGGAGGAGATATGGCATGATGGTAGAGTTAGGTACCAATCAAAAGCATGTGAATCCAAGAAGATAGGAAAAAGTCTCACCAGTAAATCATGCACAATCCTTGGTAGTCTAGTTACTTGTAGGAAACATTTAGTATGATAATGTGAATCCCCTACCCTGTATAAAATGTAAGGGGAGGAAACTGATATCCATCTAGGAATTGAGTAAGATATACTTCATTCCTGATGGGTTGTTTTGATTCACCAAAGTGCCTTAGATTGAGTACTTGAGTAATAATCTAGTTTGAAGAACCTGCAAATTCCTCATAGCTCTATTGCTAATGTGGTTACCTCAATAGATTCGTGTTCCAAGGATCATATGGTTTCATACCAGGTCTCATAAACTCATGAATGAATATTTAAATGAGGTATCCCCAGGACGGTATACTTTGTGGCGCTAAATCTATGTACCAATCTAAAGGAAAACCTCTAAAGAGAGTGGGAATAACCACAATAGGAGGTTATCATTATACATCACCTCTCTGCATGATATCATTAACTTAAACAGATGATGCCATGAGCATCGATATTCTACATTCGAGAAGATAACAAACAAAGGGACCTCGAAACTAGGCGGGAATGCCTCAAGATATACAACTTGATGATAGAGGAAAACTCGTCACCGAAATTTTTTCAATACCTTTTGAAAATATATGTCCTTCCATGAGCCACAAGTAGACATGTTATCCTTACTAGACAAAATGGTGGATCATGTACAGAATCTGCAAGTGAAATAGAAATGTTGTCATCATTATATCTAAACCATACAATTCGTATAGTCAGTCTTTTCAAGTGGTCTTGGTATGGTAGGTTGTTGCTAAATAGATCAATTAGTATTGTTGACTCGCATGGCAGAATTGTTGGCCGTGCGAACTGTAGTGGTTGAGGTTTTTTGTCATGTATAACAGAAGCCATGTTACAAGTAATAACTAAAGGGACAAGAAAGTCCTCTGACATATATTCTTCCAACGTCACTAGAAAATGCAAAGGTTGTTCCAATAGGTCATCTGTATGCATCATTGGTTGGGAGACCTTAACCATAGGATTCTTTCCTTTCCCTTAAGCAACACCTTTCATATGTAATGGCCTCTTCCGTGCACGCTTAGTAGGTTCATGTGCTTAACTTGATCCTGCTTTGGGTGGACTGAAGTCCCATTTTACATGTGGCTTTGCTTTCAATTATAACTCAGCCGTCTCTCTCATCATCAGAATTATCCTGAGGGATGATAGTGGCATGAGTCTAATCGTCCTGATCAATAAAAACATCATTTGTGGCCACAGATCTCATGTTTATGTCTAACTCCATGGTTTTCTTATTGATCAAGTCTAGAAATTTATCCTTAAAGATGAAGCAGTCTTATAAGGTATGACCCATGATACGATGGTATTTGCAATACTTTGGATCATTCACTCTATCAGCTTCCACTGGCCTTTTTGACTCAGGGAGTATTATGTCTTGTGATTCAATTGCTTATTTGAAAATACTCTCCAAATCATCTAGGTGGAATGTATAAGAATGTTCCTGTCTTTCTCTCATACTTAGCCTCTTGGCGGGCATTTCTTGCCCTATTGTAGCTGGCTTGGTTGCATCTATTATGTGTTTGACTTGGAGCTTAGTAGGTAGCTTCTTGGTACCTACCATAGCTGACTCCATATTATTGAGCACTTCTTTACCCTTCATTTCTCGCTTATGATCCAATCATCTCTTTTCTAAAGCGGTTGCCTTGGATATCAAGTCATTGAATCTAGTATAATTTTGTGGTATGAGATGGAGGGAGAAGTTGAGCGATATATTTTGTAGGAATATCTCAAGGAGTGACTTAAGGGGAGGCACATTCTAACATGAATATGACATGTTCTTTCATTTGTTGATGAAGTTGACTAAGGACTCATTGTCTCGTTGAGCAATTCGTATAATTTGATAGGCCAAAATGTACTGTGGAATTGCTAGATGAACGCTTGTTTAGGAAAAGAGGTTCCATTGAATGTGTTAAAATGTGGTTGCACAAATTTAGGTAGGAAAGACACCGCATCCACATAGGGTGGGTATAGCTTTCCAGTTGTATATGTGTTCACATTCTCTTGTTCCGTATATTCTTTAAGCATTTTAGATATCATTATTCACATGTAATTAAGGTCTACCATGGGCGCAGCTAGATGTGCATATGGTCCTTAAGGCATAAAAGGAGTCTCTACATAGGTATTGTAACCATATGCCCATTGCGTGGTGGGCCTGTATGGCGGTGGCTCTTGTTGCTGGTATGTTGGCTGATGCGGTCCTTATGGATGTGGACCTTGATGAGGAGCCTGTGGGGGTGGCCTTTGTGGAATAAGAACATTTGGTGCAGCATTACCGATTGGAATTATTCCTGGCATGGTAGTGAAAGCATACTCCATGTGTATAGTGGATATCCGCCATCCTGGCAGATTCTACCACTAGAGGGTTATTATTTGGTGGAGCCATACCTTTTCTTTACAGTGTAACTATTCAATTATAGCTTTTAATTAAGCTATTTCAAGGTCTTGGACAGCTAGACGTTGGTCTTGACTCTTTATTTTGGCCCGCCATTCTACGATTGTAGTAGGATTTCTCTCAGAGTCAGAGTGATACTCCCTAAGGCCTATATTTTCCACATTTGTTGTAGGGTCAATTGGTGGGTCTTGAATTCTCCCAAATTTCGTTGTTGTTGTTTCGAGACCTTGTGAGGCATAAGTAACATTAACTGTAGCAGCAATCCTAGGTGAGGAATGAGAACTAGCTCCATCATAAAACATAACAGGGGAAGCCCCCAAGGCCCTTCGAGTAAATGGTAAGTCTCTTGATGGTGTTCTTGGTGTTTTGGCACTTGTCGCCGACTGACTTATGGTCATCAAGCCTGCAAAGTTAAAGGCTTGTGACCTAGATCCAAAAGGGCTTGGGGTATTGATGGGGACTTCCTTTCTTGCTCTTGCGACCATTATTACCGCTTGAAAATTGTGCTTAGGTCCAAACATTTTGCCTTCGCCAATGTAAGGTGTATAACCCGTACTACCTTCAATATAAGAAGGCAAAGATGGGTCAGTCCTTTGTGGATGTGCCCATGGTGGGAGTGCATTGATTGGTATGTCACCCACTTCTTGTTGTTCGCAAAGGAATTTACGGATTTTATCCCTTTTCCTTTGAGTGATGTTTCTCCTTCTCTTCTGTTAAGGGGATAATATCCTCCTTATTGTAGGTCTTCAAGCCCTTAAAGGTTTAAAATGGTCAAAAGCATTGAATTTCTAAATTCCATGTTAATTGAGGTTGGCATTGGTTGTGACGTGCGCAGAGAGTTCGAGTAGTGATATACTCAACTCTTACTCTTTTTGGAGTGTAGTTTCCATAATTGCTCTTGTTATATATATATATATATATATATATATATATATATATATAGGTCCAAGTGTTTTAATTCTTGTTTCCTTACTGCTTGTTTGACCCCTCATCATCATGGGCATTCTTGCAAGTGTAACATGCACCATAGTTGAATCATGTTCTTTAAGTGGAGAATAAGGATCTTCATTTGCAAATGAAGCTGTGCTCGAACGAATTTTATTCACGTGCTTATAGTATGCAAATTTACGATTTGCAATTCTACTCGTAGAGTCCTTGTTATGTTTTCCATCGTAATTCTACTCAAATGTGTATTCCATCAAGAATGGGGAATTTTTCTGTTATTCATGAGTGATACTTGCTTTGTTTTTGTTAAGTCCACGTTTAACATGTGTGGATCTGGTACTTTGCTAGAATCACAAACTTGTGATTTTTCTTAAGTTTGAGGGGCCTTTTCTTGGGAATTTTGCCTAAATTTAGGAACCCAAATTTCTTCCTTATTATGAGAGTATGGACATCCACGTGAATGTTTCTTCCGTCGCAAGTTAGAATTCATCTTTCTATTCACCAGTTTCTCATGTGGCGAATGAGATATGTCATCCTTATTCGCGTAATGTACCAGTGGTGAACAGGAATCTGGGAGTTCACTCGAATCACAAACTTGTGATTTTTCTTAGACTTCAATGACCTTTTTCTGAGAATTGAGCCCAATTTAGGCATCCATTGTTTCTTTAAGTTGCTTAGAGTTATTTAGAAAGTATGACACTTTGGTTTGGTGGGTACTAAACCGGGTTTGTTTAGGGTTGTGGGTGCACTATCCTTAATGGATATTGGAATCACCGCAACCATGTGGGAGGAGACCAAAACTTCAACCCTTATTGATGTTAGGGAGACAGGAGCCTCAACCTTTTGTTGGGAGACCAAAGCCTCAACCATGAGTGTTGTTTGGGAGATTGAAGCTTCAACCATGCAAATAGGTGCTTGGAAGACCAAAGCCTAAACCCATATTTTTGGTGTAACCAAATGGCCTTGCAGTGCATTAAGAGAGGGATCCCTGATTGAGCTGAATTATTGCATATTTTATATATCTAGAACCAATATATTTTAATTATTTCACTACATTATTATTGGTTTTAGATGAAAAAATAGCTAAGAGGCTTAAATCCAAGTTGTGATTTAAATTGATTTATAGCATAGTTTATGCTTAATTTAATACCTTGTGATTTAATTGGGCAATATTTCTTCACATGCACAATACATCTTTAATATTCTATTCTTCCACTTTATTTTATTTTATTATTTTTTTCTCTAATTTCTATTTTTTTTATATATAGGGCAAAATGCAAGGAGGCAAAGAAAAAAAAAAAAAAAAAAACTCACGCTGGGCGACTCACACGCTAGGGGGCTTTTTCACTTTGGGGAAAG
>JAOXJP010233399.1:0-10324 GCA_025762735.1 Platanus orientalis | reverse complement strand
TACTTCACTTCTCTCTTGTAAATGCCTAACTTTCAAAATGAGGTGTTGGGAGGAAGGATTTGGGAAGAAACCTAAGATGTGAGGTGTGTTGGGAGAGAAAGAAATGGAGGGGAGGGAGTATGTATGCTGGTTTTGGAGGGAGAGAGTGAGGTGGACTTAGAAATCCATAGTTTTTCCTTTTTTCTTTTTTTCAGAAGGTTAGTGTGGACTTTGTACAATGGGGCATTTTAGGAAAGGAAAATATAAGGTTTTAAGTGAGGTGGACTTAGTACAAACTGTGGTGGAAATAGAAAGGCCCTTTTTCTCTAAATGATGAGATAATCCCAACCTCTCTAACTACAATACAAACCTTCAACCGGTTTAAAGGAGCTACACGTTCAAGGTTCCAAAATATTAGGTTAAATGCCAAAATAAATGGCATAATGATATTACAGAAACATAATATACATGGAAAACTTTTCTACAATTTCAATGTACATAATAGAAAAAGCTAAGACTGTCCATATATATTATTACCTATTTCAGACACCTCATTGAATATACATGTGCGACAATTTTAGCTCTTCAACACAAATCATGGACTTCACTTCAACGGGACTCGTTTTAGTGATCAGAGCCACGGTGACACTCATCTGCAAGAGCCAAAGTTAACATCTCCATGCAAAACTGATCATCTGGTTGCAGCCATAAAGCCTGATTGGAAATAACAACAGTTGGGTCATGTTTAAACTAATCTGGCATAACTATAAAGGGTGTTTAATAAAATCAAGATGGTGACTTTAATTCATTCGCTACTTCATTAAATTCCCATGGAGGTTCTTATTTCTATATAAAAAGGTCACAAAAAAACTAAATTAGATAGTGACAAAGACCCTCAAAAATTAAGTTTCCTTTTCCTTATTTGGCCCACTTAGCATGGACCAATATTCAATCATATCTCAGAGAAAAAATGTCAAAAATCCAAAGAAAGTCCATATCATGATTTGATGACCAGCACCAAATAAAGTCCATGGCAACTTACCTTGTGGTAATATGTAATTGCAGCACTGAAATTGTCCTGCACAAAAATCAAAGAACCATCAAGAACAAAAAACAAAAATAAAAAAAAATCTAAAGATAACATAATCAGGAAAAAGAAACAGAAACAGAAAATAAAATAAAAACAACATATAAAACTAGAAGGTGAATATATTCTCTAGAAATAAGTATATGTTATGATGGAGAAATGGTAGTACAACATCAAATTACTCAAAGAACAGGAATGAGTAACTGATTCATTTTCTGATGCCAAAGCAGAATTTTTGTATTCCAAGCCAAAAACATTTCAATAGCAGTCAGTCCAGCTCAGCAGCAAGTGTGATGCATAACCTGTGTACCATAACTTGAATTTGCAAGCAAAAGGTTTACAATACCATTTATAATTTTATAACCATTTGTTTCCAATATTGTTGAAATTCCGGTTCCTGCACATTTCACATGAGGTCAATAGCATTTCATATTTAAAAATGCCAAGTGAGAGGATCTCAGATTACGGTGATAAAAACACTATCTACTAGGGTACCTACAAAAGATCAAAAGGGATCACATCCAGGAAAACCCACACATTACACAGAACTGCAGCTGTTAAGTTTTCCCTCCCTCTCATTCTTCATCTTCTTCTTGACAGCTGACAGAGCCCTCCAACCCAGACATTATGATTCTGACATTTTTCCCCTCACAAACAGATAACCAACTCATTTAATCTCCATTTATTGTCATCTTGCTGAAAACAGATGTTATAAGAATAGAGACTAAAAAGACAGCAAAGCATCAGCCTTCAACTTTGGTAATCTAGTTAACCTTTAGCCTTGATGACTCTGCATGAAGTGAAATGTAACAATTCTTGCCATTATCAGATGTTAAACAAAAGCCTCCTTTAATAATAATAAATACAGGTATGAAACATATACAACCACGCTAGGTGAGGTTTAAGCTTTTATAGGCTTTGCTTACAATATGTTTACACACTTGATAATTTCCAATATCACAGTTTTATCTTAGTCCTTGGATGCCTAAAAATTAACCACATCACAGCCTAATGAATTTGCAAGTACTTGATAAATTCCATTTTAAAACTCCTTAGCAATAAAAATTTTCCCCTAAATATTTCCAATTCAAAGGCACCTTTATATTTCCCTGGTAAATAGTGATCACACTGTATATTACTCAATCTCAGATATAAAGTTTTCACACACAAAATGCCAACATAGTCAGAATTTCATTTTTTGCTACAATTAGATACAGAAAATTTTATGAAAATACCTGTAGATGATAAGTGTATGCCAGACCTGCATAAGTGCTCAAACTTCTGGTTGACAAGGCAAGTGCTTTCTCATAGTATGAGATTGCCTCATGGTTCATCCTAACACGCAATATAACTCTTTTGTAAGCTTTAGAATAAGTATATCGGATAGTTTTAGTATTCAATTTCTACAGTTGAAATTAGCAAGATGGAAGCACTGCATTAAATCCATATATATCTAAGAAGGAAATCAATCATAAAGACATTTTAAGGCAAAATAACAAAAGAAGACCAGCAATCCAATATCAAACAGGTTCTACATTAAATCATTAGTTATCTGCTAAAACACACTGGATAAGCAATTAGTTGTGCTTGGAATTGAGAATGGATTGGAGTTCCAAGGCTTTGAAAAATAAATGTCTTTGAAACTGAACTATTTTTTGAATTGTAAAAAGATAACAGTTCACAATTTGAATGGTTCATCAACAGTTCCGAAGGGTGGCATTATCACACTTAAAAGGGCAGTTCATCCTCACATTGTGAATTCAGTAACAGTTGAACATCCTATTCAAAGAACGATTAGACCAAACTGTGAAACCTAGCAGTTGCCAGTTCTAGTGGTCAAACCGTCCAATCCCAAAGAATTTCCTAAGATGACCTGACGAAGGAAAGTTGGTTGAGATGGTTCAGCCATGTGCGAAGAAGACTAATGACTGCACCAATGAGAATGAGTGAAAAGGTGCAAGTTGAAGGAGTTGAGACGGCAAGAGGAAGGCCAAAATTGATTTGGTTGAAGTAGTGAAGAAGATATTGGTGTTTGTGATTTAATGGCCCAAGATAGAGTGAGATGGCATAACAAAATTTGTGTAGCCAAACCCAAGTAGTTGAGATAAGGCTTTGTTGGTGTTTGAAGATGAGAAATAATATGAATGGTATCTAAGTAATGATTCAAAACAAGAAATATATGCTAAATTGACTATTGTCTGAAAAGAAATGAGCATGTGTCTGAATGAGATTATGACATGGTGCCTGAAACAGCAAGATTTCAGAAAATGGAGGTCCTTGTTATGTAGTATCTGAACCATTGCCCAAGTAGCACAATGATGCAGGACAACCTATGAAAGGCTGCTACCCTGTGGTTTAATGAGCCCACAAAACTAAGAAAGATTCCAAATCAGAATTTAAAGAATAAACCAACAAATTTGCCTTTCTTGGAAAGAAAAGGTTTGAGGAAAGAAGTTAAGGGGGTGTTTGGTTCAGGTTCTAGGTCCAGAATCGGAATCCCGATTCTGATTCTCAAAATCAGATTTTAGAAATCTAAAATCAGAAATGTGAATCATGTTTGGTGGTTTTGATTTTGGCAATTGAGCAGCTGGAGGTAAAAGAAGAAGAAGAAGAGGAGGAAGAAGAAGAATAATGGGGAAAGGTGAGATGAGAGAGATGTAGGTGTGGGTGGTGGCTACACGTGGTGGCTGTAAGAGAAGAAGAAGAGGAAGTGGCAGTGCTGCTCGTAGTTGCGGGTGGTGGTGGTGGCTGCAGGCGGTGGTGCTGGAAGAAGAGGAAGTGGCGGTGCTGCTGGTGGCTACAGGCAATAGTGGTGGTGGCTGCAGGCAGTGGTGCCAGTGGTGCAGGTGGTTACAGGCGGTGGTGGTGGTTGTTGCGGGTTACCCTGTGAGAGAAGAAGAAGAAGAGGAGGAGGAGGGGGAGAAGCAACGCATGCCCAGAATCGGAATCAGAATCAAGAATCGGTCTTCAACCCGATTATGATTTTGAGCCGATTCTGATTTTATTTTGCCAAAATAGGCAATCAGGATCTAAACCAAACATCAAGAACTCCCCTAGAATCGATTCTCGGCCAGAATCGGCACTCAGAATCTGAAACAAACACCCCAAGAGTTACCCTAAATTATTCCAAATTTTGAAACAAGTAAGGAAAAATTGGGGAAAAGGATCAAGAATCAAGTCAAACAAATTTAGAAGAACTAAAGAAGGAAAAGAATGAGAAAAGATAGGGGGGGACCAAAAGGGAAATTCTGTCATTTTTGGGGCAGACCATCAAAAAATTCTGAAAATTTACAGGGTGATTCTGACCACTATAAGGAATATGTCTACCAAATTGCAAGTAATTTAGACAAGTATAAGTATATAAAATTATATAAAATTTTAGACTGTAGGATCTTGAAATTCAAGAAACCAAAAAACAAGAAATAGAAGATGAATCAAGAACTATATGAAATCATAGAGAAACGTCAAAAAACTTATATTGATGGTAAGTAGACTCTGATCAAGGAACAAAAACGTAAAATAAAAATCAAGAAAATATAAGAATAGAAGGGGGTGATTTACATGGTTCAAGAAACACAGCAAGAGAGGTTCTTGAATGTAATGGAACAGCTTTAATGGTGGAAGAATTTAATCTTAATATCAAAGAACACTTTAAATTAAAGAAAAGGGAAAAAATAAAAGATGAAAACCTGATTTGAAGCTTTTCCAAACCCAAAACAGGGGATCTTGGAATCCACCAAGCTAACTAAACCCAAGGAATTCACCTTTGGGAAAACCACTCCTGGTTTTTGCAACACACAGAAGGAAGAAGATAACTCCAAGAAAAGGAGAATAGTTGCGGCTGATGAATACTATAAAACTGAGATTTTATTTCACAAATCATTCATAAATTTACTTTAGAGTTGTGGTTCTTTTATAGACCCATTACTTTTCCTAAACCAACTAGGAGTTGACATAAAATAATCCTAAACCCATTATGACTTTGATATAAAACACTAGCCCAAGTCATCACTTCCAAAGACTACAAATATTTTATGATTCTTTAAGCAAGAAAAGCTGGGAATGGCTTGTACGACCATTTTACATATGGAAAGATTCTTGTAAGAGGTGTTAGTGTTTTCTAATTAAAGCTTTTCTCATTTCTCCTCATTGTTTATATCTAAATTGAACTTTTTTAAAATCTTCCAAAGATACGGACCACATACAGCCATTTGAATGGGTAGTTGATGCAGACAAAGTTAAAAGACTTTTGTATGTACCCCCACACAAGAGGGACAGATTTAAGATAAATGGAAGAGAACTTATGACTTGAGTGTTTGGGGTTATTTTTATGAGTTTTTATTTTAATTAGGGTTGTTTCTATTTTATTTTGAATTTCACCATAATAAGGCCTTTTGTGCCATAGTTGTCAAAATCACCCCACATATAAGTCTTCTTTTCTTCAATTTTCTTTTTGGGTTTTATTCCCCTATGTGTCCCCTATAGAACCCCTAAAACTCCTCTTGACTTTCCTTCTTCCTTGCTAGCTTAGAATCAAAGATTCCCCACTGGTTTTGTGAAACCTCCATTAAGGAATCTTTGAAGGTTTGGACTTCTATAATTTTCTAAATCAAATCTTCTCAAAATTGCATGAAATTCGGAACATAGACTCCTTCTAGTGGTCACAATTACTCTATAATTTTGACTTGTTCCATGGTTGGAGATTCCCAGGATTTGGGTATAGCAAAAACATTTTGGAGTTGCATTATTTATGCCATTATTTGGGGTATCTGGAAGGAAAGGAACAAGAGGATCTTTGATGGGAAATTTAATTCCAGAAATGAGATAATTGATAGCATTAATTGGGAAGTGGGTGGTTGGCTTTTCGTTGAAAAAGCTTTTCAAGGCTTGTCGGTGTCTTCTTTTGTCAGAGATTGGGTTTCCTCCATTTCATTTTCTCCCTCAGTAGGGATGCCCTTGATCCCGGAGTGGCAGCCCCCTCCGTTGGGCAAGTTAAAGCTGAATTTTGATGGCTCTTATCGGAGAAGATTAGGGATCACATAGGAAAAATCACTCGTATTGTGGCTAGCCCAATCCCTCATGGTGACTTTACTAAGGCATAAGTGATGGGTCTCCTTATGGTTCTTCGTGAGCTAAAAAAGCTTGGGGTGCAGGAGAATGCTTTGGTGGAGGGGGATTCCAAAGTGGTGGTGGGCTGGGCTATGGTTCAGTCCAAGGGGGCTTGGAGATTCGATAATATTGTGTATGAGATCCGGGACTTATTCTTTGCTATGGAGGTTTCCATTTCCTTCATTCCTAGAGCCCAAAATGATATTGCCAATAGAGTGGCTAAGTGGGCAGTGGACCTTGATGATATTGTTGTTGTTCATGTAATGCTAGATATATTGTCTTGAGGCTTCATGCCTTGCAGGTTTCCCGCTTTGTTGTATTTTATTTCTCTTTTGTTCATTCTCTAATAAAATCATTATTTATCCACACCAAAAAAAAAATTATTATTCTATAAAATCTTAGAATTTTCTGACATACAATCAGGGGTATTTTGGTATTTTTGGGGTTCAACCCAGAAATTCTAAAATTGCTTTTCTAAGTTTCTTCTCCTTTTCTCCCCCTTTCTTATCTAAAATTCTTCTAAACCATTCTACTTTACTTTCTTCTTCTATTCTTAAAATTTTCATACAGTTGAAAATTAATTAGGTGTGCTCCTTTCAATTCTTGGCATTATCCTACATCAGTAGTAAATGCAGATTATGTTTTAAATTTACTTATATAATATAACATGTGTATATTAATTATTGGCTTGAGGTTCAAGCTTGGCTCATTAGGTATTGATGCAGCATCATTGGCATGGTTAGATAAGGCCTATCCTTTGTGGAGGCCCAAGTCTAAGCCTATGAAGCACTAGTTATGGGTGGGATACAAGTTGTAAGGGGCATTTTATAGTAAGGATTTAGAGCCAAGGGTTTTTTTTTTTTGAATGATTTCTTTTGTAAAAAGGTGGGATTTTTAGCAACATGTGGTCGACAGCCCTAGTAGTGCCTTAGGTTGTTTCTATTTTGTTAGCTTTATTAGAAGTTAGGAATTTAGTTTGAGTTTTAAGAGTTTCTAATTTTGGAAACTTTCTTTTAATTTTAAGTTGTAATGCCATTAAAAAGCCCCCCCCTTTCTCCTTTAGACGACTATGAAGTAAAAGAGATTTTTTTTTTCTAAAAGGTTGGTCGTGGACCCTATCCCTCCTCCCTCTTTCATGTTTTCCCTCTCCTCTATTTCTTCCACCTCAACTTACGACAGCTCCATCTCCTTCCTTCCTTCCTCTCACATCATCCTCTTCTTCTAACTTCCCCTTCTTTTTTCCACCTCTCTATTGGTCCTCTTTCTATTCTCTCCCATTCTCTTCTTGAAAACCCCTCTACTATCTAATAGAAGGTTGCTGAAAATCTGAAGGGAGAGCTCCAAGTGGAAGCCGGTAAAAATAAAGCTTCAAAGCAATAGCAAGCCCTCCAATCGTCCCATTCAAGGAACTCAATCTGCTGCCTCTTTGGTCAGGTTTGAGACCTCTTTAAACACTCTAAATGGTCTTTTAAATATCTTTCACAGTTCTTGATTAATTTTGTCATAATACCTTCTTACTTGCTTGATTCTCATGAGTGTTCAAACCAGAAAATTCCAGGGTTAATAAACCAGCCAATTCATTCCTTTATTTGACCACTTTTCTGCAAATTTCTTTAGGGGTCTTCTTCCCCTAATCAGTCTATTAAACCCCTCAATCCCCAATTAAAACCCTCTGTTTTATGGGATTAATTAGAGATTTTCTCTAATCTTATTTGGTTTTTCTCACTTAAAACCTAAACAGCCAACTTAAATATTCAATATCTCTCTCAATTTTGAACGAAGAACACTATCATAGAGCTCTACTATCCTGTAAAATTTCAGATTTTTCTGACAACCTCCAGGGGTATTTTCATAATTTTTACCAAATTCTAGAAAATTACAATTTTGCCCCTGGCTCAAAAATTGCATTTTTGATTTTCTAAATTCCTATTTTATTATTTGCAACAGTGTTCCATCAAGTTCCACATCAGCTATTAGTCTAAACCAAAGTTACATGAGATGATTGGTAGGGCTGCAAGTTATCCAAAAAATGTTCGTGTTCCGGTCCACATCCGATCCAAAATAAGCTTATCTGGTCCGTTTATATCAGATAGGATACAGAGATATATTGATCTGTTCCGTTAAATATCCGTTTCCTTTAAATATAACAACATATAGAATATAGAGAATAGACCGTTGGATTTAAAAATAATCCAACAATCTTAAATAGCCTAATAACTAAAACCCTAAAAATATATGAACTCTTTACTTCATAATTGTTCTCTCTCAGTCCATGGCAGCACCCACAGGTACTACCACAACTATGTCGCAGCGGCCAAAGTTCACACCCACCACATAGGAGAAGAGGTGTTGTTTTGCTCCATCCAACATCGTTGTCAGGCTATATGGCATCGGAGATTTTGGCGAGGATAGACATGGGTTAGGGAAGACCGCACCGATGACGGTGACGACATCTATGGAATTGCTTATTTTTTCCGGAAATCCAAAATCCGAATTATTTAAGCAATTAGGATAGAGATATAGTTTTAGAATATCCATTAGATATAGGATAGGATACCGATATGCTCATATCTGTTCCGAATTTGGTCCATTTGTAGCCCTAATGATTAGAGTCTAAGCAAGCCGAAGTGGCTAGCCAACCCCCCCCCCTATCTACTAGTGTCAAACTAAGATGATCCAAATCTTGCTTCAACAATTTCAACTATATTCTTATTTTAAAAAAAAACAATTGTTTGAGTAAAAGAGAGAGATTTGAAGAATGGGTTAGTTGACAACTACTCTCCCCAATTCATATTAATCCACCAATAGAATCACGTCTTTTCCATTTATGAATGGCACAATTTTTGAATTATAAAATGAAAAATGAGAAGTGTTAAAAATAAAACAAGCCATAGCCTGAAGACACTTAAGATGGAGACGACTTGTAAATGTGCCCGAGTTATACTTACTGTGACTTGGGCAAGTAAACTAGGCAAGTAAACTAGGCATGAACTCAAATGGGGTCAGGATCATAACAAGCTTGACAAGTCAAGATTAGGCTCATCACATAAGAATAATGTCTTAAACAAAGGCTTGACCAGGGTTGGCTCATTATACAAAACACAAGGACCAATTTGTGTGGGGTTCTTTTTTAATGTCTTAAGCGGAGGCTTAACCAAGGCTGGCTCATTATACAAAACATAAAGGATCAATTTATGTGGGGTTCTTTTTTTCTTATCTAATACCATATCAATTAAAGGTTTCATAGCAGAATATCGTGGCACTAATCAAAAACTTCTATCCACATTATGAGAGATTTAGATCCTCCATTCAAACCCTATAATTCTTACAGAAACCCTAAAATCCTCTGCACCACCCATACAAATCAGCTGACATAGCCCATCCCCAAAGGCAAGTGGAGAAAGAGAGAGAGAGAGAGAGAGAGAGAGAGAGAGAGAGAGAGAGAGATTCATTAAATGGTTGAATTACAAATGAATCCTTAGCCAAAGCTGCCAGTGGAAGAAAGAAGCCTGATGCTATGAGCCCTTCAACAACAACATTGGAACCAAAAAGGGTGTGCTCGATGATGTGATGTAGAATATGATAGGAAACAACTCCAAAACAATAAAGAATAATTTAGAAATTAAAAATCTGGATTAAAGGCCAAGGGACAAAAATGTAATTTTCCTAGATTTTTCTAGAAAAATTACGAAAATACCCCTGGACGACGTCAAAAAATTTTAAAAATTTTCAAATCAACAAAGCAAGAGTTTATGGTTAAAATTTCAAGTGATTTAGACCAGTCTATCTATGTGAACTTTAAAAACCACAAATTCTTGAAGGTTCTTTGATGAAGTTCTTGTAAAACCAACAGGGAATCTTATAAAATCGAAGGGAAAGATGAAGAGGAATGTGAGGGGAGTTTGAAGGCTTTGATAGAGGTTGATTAGGAGAACAAAACCCCTCAAAAGAAATTGAAATAAAAGGGACTATAGTAGGGGGTGATTATCTAATTTCATATAGCCAGAAAATGTATACAAAGAAAGTGATGAGTAACACCAAATCAATGTCTTAGAATTTGAGAATTTTGACCAAAAATCACTATGGATTTTAGTGATTAACAAGAGAAGTAAAAGGGTTTAAAATAACTAATCAAACAATCACTTACCC
>JAOXJP010233398.1:0-10324 GCA_025762735.1 Platanus orientalis | reverse complement strand
CCCACAGATTCTAGTCAACTAAAGAAGCAATATGAATTTTTAGTTGTTTTGTTTCTAATTTTGGGTTGAAGTAGTAAGGAGGGACCTGGCAGCTTGTGATTTAACGGCAGATATGGCCCTAAACATAGCGGAATGGCAGAACAGGATTCATATAGCCAACCCCAAATAGTTGGGATAAGGCGGTTTGTTGTTGTTGTTGTTTCTAATTTTGGGGGGTAGTCGTAGGAGAATAAAAAAGGGGATTCTAGTTTCTAATTTGAATATTAGGCTTGTAATTATAAAAGGGGCACAGTCCCACAATTTGAATAGAGAAGAAAATAATTTTAGAGTTTGGTTTAATTCCACCTCATGAATTCTCCTAAACATGTGTGTGGGTTTAGGAGGTCTTCTGGTTCTTGTGAATCACTCTCTTTCTCTTCAAGGATTTGCTATTGTTGCTGTGTCCTACTGCTTTAAGGAATCTCCACTTGTATTGCTGAGGATCTAGTCCACAACATCACCTAATCTCTTCCCCTTGTGTTCGTTAGTTGCTGAACAAGAGAAACCCATTGTGGGCTTCTAACCAGGATTCACATGGACTATTTCTGGATATCTTACAACAGTCATCGTGGGTTTATTTGTCTCCTGAAATCTAACCTATCGTGTGGTTCATTCTTCACTGTCTTCTTAGTGATTCTCAACATATAATCTCAATGGATGCTGATTATCAGATAAGTTTTATTCAAATTCTTAATATCTGAATTCTGTGTGGTGTTTCTGGACTGTCTACTTCCTACTAAGTTATACATCACTCAGCATTGAGTTTCATCTTCTTCCGTGAGTTTTCATCTCCTACAATTTTCTGGAATCATCCTTTCTATTATCCTGTGGTTTTGGGTTCAGAAAAATATATTGTGTGAACTATTTGTGCAATTCTGCTGTGCTGGAATCAATGGAACAGCATCTGAGTTTCTCTGGTTTGACCAAGCTAGATTTCTCAATTTATTCTAGATTTTGGTGAGGATATTCTACATCCAAGGGAGATTCTAGATTTTTCTTTCATTACCAAGTGGCATATGATACACTCCGAGTAAGTTTTCCCTATTTCTCAATTATTTCCTGGAAAAGATGTTCACATCTCCTCCAAGATTTGGTCAACACCATGCTGTTAGCAGATGAAGCTGCCAATGGTGACTCAAAGCATAAACAGAGTTGTCACCATTCTGCAATCAAGCCCACATAAGCGCAAGTAATTTACCAATGAAAGTATAGCATCACAGGAAATGATGAAAATGCATTGTGTATATACTAAATGACCTACATCCAATATAAATGAAACTTTTTTTAATAAATTTTATTGATTGGTTCTCAAGAAGAGTATTGATTAGTCACGACCATATGTATCACATGTATAATAAATTACCTGAATCAAATTATAATTAAATGGTCTGTACATCTTAACACTGACCGTATGTTTCAAAGAAATATAATGATTATAAATGTCTTTAATATTCTCCTACTGTCACAAGCGTGCAAGTTGGGTCGGGCTCAACCTGAGCCTGACTGAACAAACTAAATGTTAAGTTTGTTGTGCTTGGTTTATACATCTTGTATTGCACCCGGGCTGAAAAAATCACAACCCGATTTAGAATCAGATAGGGATCCGGTTGAGATCTCAAGGAACACAATGGAACCTGACGCAACCATATGTTTGTATATAACACAACTCAACAACGTCTTATCCCAACCACTTGGGGTCGGCTACACAAATTCTGTTCTACCATTCAACTATATATTTAAATAAAAGAAAGGCAAAAAACAAAGAGTTTGACCTGGTGATAGAAGCCTTGAATAGAATGAAAGAGTTCATTAATCATATTTCACAAACCTATCTAAATTGAGAACTCTGCATACACAATTTTCTTGTAGGATTTCCAACTCAACTCAACCTGACTGGTGTTGAGCCCTTTGGGCTAGCCTTCAGGTTGGATTGGGAGAGGGTTAAGTGTTCAGCTTTCATGAGTCAAATCACAATTGAATAGACTGCAACCTGGCCCAATTTCAACCCTAGCAGTTATTAGGAACTGAAAAAATTGCTATAGATATTCTAGAAAACCTTAGATGCTGCAGTAGCCTATGCTAAGTGGCCTCTAGTGTGCAGAGAAACCATCGGATGACATCTCTGTACCGACTTTGAAAGCAGGAATCACTGAAGATTTGCTAGCAATAACCAAGATGCTTGGACAAAACAGTATAGCTTCAAGAAATTTAATGTGGCCTTACAGGGTTGTGCCTCCAGACAACTTGTACCCACATTTGTGGTCACACCACATGCTGTTTCTAGCTCTTCAGATAATAGCAGACCCTCAGCTGTTATCCTTCAAAGACAAACAAAGACACTTGCATTAAATTATAGAAAGAAAAGTAACCTTAATGCTTTTAAAGTCCAATAAGTATATACCAAGATTCTTCTGTCAATCAATAACTATAACAATGTTCCAATTAGGAATAACAGATATACATCAAGACCAAAAATAAGAAAATGCTGCACATTTCTGTACCCAGACACTCTTGCAAGATAAAATGACTAGCTATTGAAATTCAGAAAAGTAACTAAAGTCACATATTCTAGGAATTGAAGCTATGCTGATGATGAATCAAGAAATCAAGTTATCAGTGGCACTGTCACAAAGGTGAAGCGAACCTACAACTTAGTACGTTTTTTTGAAGGAGACATTACACCTGCTGAGTAGTTTGAACTTCCGGGACTAATTCCTGAACCATCCATTACAGGGGGACCCACGATAGAAATTGAATGTCCTGAAAGGAAGAATAAAAGGATGAATCTTGTCAAACTAGGACTACCAAACATAAGAATTGAGCTTCACTGAGAAATACGCATTTAGATAATTAAACCGTGGAACCTAAAAAACAAGTTCACTTTTCTATTTGACATCATCAAGCTGAGAAAATACAAAAATAAATATATAAATCAGGCTTATTACTCAGCATACCTTAAAAAACATGAAGTAAGCTCCAAAAAGATTGTAATAAAGATTAAACATGAAAGGTTGACTGATGAAAGAGATTCTATTAGATTAAAAATAAAATTCATACATAAAAGGATAAAATCTGTCCGGGAATAATGCTGAATGCCTGTATCTATCAATGTCTTGATACATATCACGTAAAGAGGAAAAGAGCAATAGTCCTCAAGGTAAAATAACTGAATTAATCATGATCATACAGTAAAAAAAGGTCAAATAGACCAGACAAAAGTAATTACTTTTTGCCTCCCTAGAGAAGGAATAATTCATTCTGATTTGGTCATCCACATTGGATTCTGAAGCATCATTATCATCCGCATCTACAGACTCAGACCTTTCTTGCTCCAAAACTGCTGTAGCTTGGTCTATGAGATGTAAAGAAATAATAAGTAACCTTACCTATGGTCCTATAAATGGATCACAATCAAAAAGGAAAGAAATCTGATCCAATCACCCATTAAGAAGAAGAATCTCAACAGCATCCAAAGGAACGGTTCTAGAAAGAGACCATGAATTTTTTATCCATTCAATAGAAAGAAACAAGAGAAAAGAAAAAAGCATACTACCCCGACCTGTTTGTAACTTTTTCCTCCCCTTCCTTGGAGGTTTCTTATGCCCTGTACCCCCATCAAGCTCCAAACTAGCTTCTTTTGTAGAATTTAATGACCTACAACGCTCTGCAAAAGTTAAAAGACGTCATATCAGTGAAGTACCATATAAACTACACAAGTTGAAGAAGAGTGACAATTTCAAATTTGAAGTGGTGAGACATAAATAGCACCAAATATAGGGTGATTTCTCTCATAGCTCGAGATATATTAATAATTCTTCTGTCAAAAGTGGCTACAGAGTCTGCTTTTAGAAGTGGGGGTAGTTCTTGATGCATTCCATGGTTCATCGACACCAAAAATTTTGGGGTATCTGATTTGTCAACAGGATTGGCTAAAGATCTTAACCAGTCCCAGTCCAACAAGGAAAAGTTGGAAGTACTTGAAGAAATGGAGTCGGGTACTAATAATTTTGCCTTACTATTATAAATTAAATTTTATTTTCTACCAATAACAACAATGATAAGCTTTTTGTATATTATTCTAATACACTCTTTTTCTTTTTCTTTTTTTTTTTTTTTCTTTTTTTTTTTTTGTATTTCTTAATCATAACAGATGACATTTGTGTTGGTTTGCATCTGGTTCCATCAGTTTATATCTTCTCTCACAACCTATTCTTGGAGGTAATTTAAAATTTCAAAAGCAGGTATGGTTTATAAGTAATGGATAGTTAAATATATGCTCAATAAAATTATGGCATAATAATCATCAGTTTCAAAAATCAATGCTTGATGGAGACACCTTAATGATGACTGATGGGAACCTGGGAGGTGTGGTGACCAATGACTGATGGGGTACTTGTGGTTGGAAAGATTCCAAAGAATGCATTCTCCTCTTTTTCTCCATTAATTTCTCTTAGCAAAGAATGAGAAAAAGAAGAGACCAATCCCAAACATGAAATGGTGGTGGTGCCTTTTTTCTTTACCAAACACACTTATCTGTCCTTTTGAGCTCTGAAATTTGAAATCAAACTACTGATTTCTTGTAACTTATGCTTATTTTCTGATTTTAAATGGCACATGAAATGGTGGTGGTGCCTCTTTTCCTAGTATGCTGCAGTACTGAAAACGACTCAGTAAGCATTTGTTTAAATTTAGTAGAACAATTCCACTCATCGTCTTTTGCCGGTCATTGAAGATATCCTCTAGACTTGAATCTTGGAAAGCTCCTATCTTGTCGAAAGGTGGGAGATTGACTTTGGTTAAGGCAATCCTGGCAGCCATGCCAAACTATTTCTTATCTTTGTTCACAATTCTGGCATCGGTGGCTAATAGAATGGAGGGTATCTTTAGAAGATTTCTTTGGGATGATGGGCCCGATCACCACAAATATCATCTGGTGGGCTAGAATACTTGATGTAGACCAATAATCAATGGTGGTCTAGGTATCAGGAGGATTTGAGTCCATAATAAGGCTTTACTGGCAAAATGGCCTTGGAGATTCAGGGTGGAGAGAGATAACTTATGGGGTAGGGTTGTGGTGGCTAGATTTTGTGAGAAAATATATGGGGAATCCAGAGAGGATAGGGGGAGATATGGTTGTGGGATTTAAAAATCCATAATCTCAGAGAAGGACTTTTGGAAGTGTATTAGGTTTAAACTTGGTTCGGGGAGAATATTAGATTCTAGAAGGATGTGTGGGTGGGAGAGGCTCCTCTCAAGGAGGGCTTTTCAAATATATTCCAATTAGCTTTGGACCCTCAAGCCTCGGTGGCAAATTTTTGTGATGTTAATAGAAGGATTTGGGTTCCTAGATTAAGAATAGACCCAAATGATTGGGAGCTAGAAGAGATGCTTAGTTTACTGAAGATCTTAGGTAATCTAAATCCCACTATTGACAGTGGAGATCGATGGATTTGGAAGTTGAACCAAAAGGGTCGTTTCACTTTTGAATAATTTCATGCAGAGTTATCAAATTTCCCAAGGATCTCGTTTCCCCGTAAAGGTATTTGGCACTTGGGTAATCCATCCAAAGTACGTTCCTTCTTCAAAATAGTTTCCTGGATAAAATTTTAACCCTAAATCATCTTCAAATTAGAGGTTAAAACTTGACTAATAGATGTATTTTATGTATGGAAGAGGAGGAATCAATAAGTCATCTTTTTCATTTATTATCCTATGACTAAAGGGGTGTAGGACTTTTTCCCTGCTCATCTTTAAATTCCCTGGGTTTTTCCGATGCTCTTTACTAAGCTGATCTTGGGATGGTGGACTATTGGTCTTAGGAGTTTTTCTCAATCCATTTGACGTGTCTTGTCATGGCAACCTAGTGGTCTTTATATACAATAATCTTTTTGAGTGAGCCTCGGTTTGGGCTAATTTTGAAAAGATGGAATGGCATGTGATATGGTATGAGGAGTTGTAACTTTTTATTGGAAGGGTGTGCTCACCTTGTTTTTATATTTCTGTATCACTTTCGCGGTGATCCCTATCTTTTGTAATTGCTTCATTTGTGTTTTTCTTTAATAAATTATCTCCTTACCTCTCCAAAAAAACAAAAAGTCTTTTGCTCCAATCTCAAGGCCAATTCTGCCTAGGTCTTTATCAAGCTATATTAGAGGGTGGACTGATACGGGATGGGGATGCTGCAGCAAGGATGTAGTTGAGACTAGTCGTAATAACACGAGAGAAGGAGAGGAGGAGAGAGAGAGAAGTTGAGTATTAATTGTTGAAACAACATCTAGTAGGAAAAACTAAAGATATTAAACTATTAAACCATATACTACGGATTCCCAATAACAATATAAAAGAGAGCTATGCAAATTGCAAAAACAAAAACAAAACAAAAGAGCTGTATGAGGAGCTGAACCCATATAGGTCGAGTCATAGGGAAAATGAGGGATAAGCATATATGAAGAATGATGTGGAGCAGGATGTTGAAGTTTTTTTTTGTTTTGTTTTTTTTTAATAAGAGAAAATTTGCATTAAAATGGGACAAGGAATCCCCAAGAAGAACCAACTGCCATAAGGGCTACAACAAGTGGGAATTTCTAAAAATATTTCCCCACCCACATTTGATATCCACAAAAGAATGCGACCCTATCTCTTTACAAGTACCAGCCCAAAAACAAAAACGGTCTTTTACTTTTTTATCTAAATTATAAGCCATTTTAGCTTGGTTTTCAAAGATCCTTTGGTTATGTTCCAACCAAATAGACCAACACACTCCTGGGGATACCAAACTCTAAACAGACTTGGTTTTGGTAGAGATCTTTCTCAAACTCCAACCATTGAAAAGATCCCACAGGGTACGGAGAAAGACCTAGGCCACTTCCACTTACACCATAATGCCATACCTCATTCGCATACACACAATGAATGAAGATGTGGTTCACTAACTCCGCATCATTGTAGCATAGACTGTAGAGGGCAGAGGGTACGGGAAAAGACCCAAGCCACTCACACTTCACCATAACTTCATGCCATACCTCATTCGCATACGTACAATGAATGGAAGTGTTTGATGAATCTCATGAAAGGGGCATGATAAGTAAGGGAATGGATGCTACTTTTATTGTTCTTGTTCCTAAGGAGGCTAGTAATTGTTTAGATTTTAGGTCTGTAAGTCTTGTAGGCAGTCTTTACAAAATAATTATTGAAATTTTATTTTTAAGGATTAGAAAAGAGATGGATGATGTGGTGTCAAATTATCATGGGCTTTTGTTATTGGGAGACTAATAATGGATGGTATTCTTATAGCTAATGATCTTGTTGATGGAAGAAGAAGACGGAAGGAAACATGTCTAATTTGTAATAATGACATGGAAAAAATATATGACAGAGTGGACTGGTAGTTGCTATGGTGGGTTCTTGTGAAAAAAGGGTTTGGGAATAAGTGAATTAGTTGGATAATGGGCTGTTTGGACAACCCTCACTTCTCTGTTATGGTTAATGGAACTTTAAAAGGTTTCTTCAATTCATCTCAGGGGTTAAAGACAAGGGGATCAATTGCCTCCTTTTTTGTTCACTCATGTGGCAGACACTTAGTGCCTTGCTGGTTAAAGCTGAAGAACAGCTTAACCCCTTCATCTCTCATTTGCAATTCACGAATGATACCATATGTTTTTTGGATGCAAATTTAGATCAAGTCCTAAATTTGAAACTTATTCAAAGAATTTTTTTAAAGTATCTCAGGCTTTAAAGTAAATGATATGATGTTATCCAGTTTTGCTAATTTTTTGGTTGTAAGGTGGAGCTTTGGCCTCTAAAATATCTTGGTATGCCGTTGGGGGGTAATCCAAGATCTCTCTCCTTTTGGAACCCTATTATGGAAAGGATCCAAAAGAAGATGGGTGGGGTGGACGAAATCCTATATTTCTTTGGGAGGGCATATCACTTTGACCAATGCAAATATGTCTAATGTGCCAACATATTATATGTCCCTCTTTAAGATGCCAAGGAAAGTCAGTATGATGGTGGGAAAATGCCAAAGAGATTTTTTGTGGGAATGTAGAAATGTAAAGATGGTGCAGGAGAGCCTATGGGGCTGTTGATTCTTGCAACTGTGGACCCAAAATAAACTGAAATAACACCTTAGATCAAGAAAACCTCAAAATAGGGTTCTGGAAAATCTTAGAAGAATATGGAAATGACCAAAATACCCCTGTAGACCGATCAGAATGGAGCAAAATTTTGCAACCTAGTAGAGGGTGATAGATGAACAAGCATACAAAGTTTCAGGCCAATCCAATGTAGAAAAGAATATAGAAGATATGGTTTAGCAGGCTGTTTCAGAAAATCCTGCAACAATCTTTGATGTAACTAGGGTTATGGTATATAGAAAATCAGCAAACTCCAAGTAGATTCAAGTGAATTTAGGGATTTAAATACACAATACATAGGGGCAGAAAACCCTTCAAAAAGACCTTACTTTAGAGAGGGAGATTTTGATGAGAAACCCAAGAAATAGTTCTATATGCAGCAGACCTTGGAAGCACCTTAATGGGTACTTCCACTGTTCTGAATTTGAATATGTAGAATTCTCTTCAGCCACAGGGTCTTTTAGATCTCAGCAATCAATGCTTGTAGCAGTAAAGGAAGAATAGAAAGAAGACAGGAAGGGAGAACCAATCAGCACCAACTGATTGAGGTTTCTAGTAGCACACACCCCTAAGAATTCACAGAGCACCAACCGTGAGAAGAGGGACAAACCCAAAATTTTATTTCATCAATTCATAACAATAAAAATTGTGTAACCCCCCTTATAATGAATTCAAACATTAAATTTTATAAGTTCCTGAAATAGAAACTTCTAGCTCAATATAAGAACTACTAAATCCTAAAGTTGCTAATAAAACAACTTCTAAAACTACCCTAGGAGAAATTGTCGACCAACTCTCTTAGGAACCCCACACATTGACTCTTTGATTCACCTAACTCCTAAAAACACTCACCCCATCATTCATTGGTCCCCCTTTAGTAATTTGATCGTAACTCCCCTAAATCACCACAGATTTGTGTAATTTTGGTCTCTTTCGAAAGGTAACTGAATATCCCTTCTAAAGAAACCAAAATCTAGCCAAAAGAGCAAATTTTGACTTTTAGAAAACTTGGGGCATAAGTTACGGGATTACCCTAATACCTTGACTAACATTGGCTTTCAAGCCTTATTACATAAAAAATCCAAAATTAAAATTCCTAAACTACCCATGGGTATAGTAATTGTGGATCAAGTTGGTCAGGGTAGTTTAGGGTCGCTTCTATATGGGGATCATTTTGTAATAAGGCCGATAGTGCCATGGGTAGTTTAGGTTTTTAATTCAAGGTTAACTTAAGAATTTGGGGTAATCCCGTAACTTACTTTTAGTCCAAATTTTCAAAGGTCAAAAGTTGTCCTTTTAGCTAGATTTTGGTGTCTTTAAAAGGGTGTTATTCAGTTACCTTTCAAAAGAGACCAAGATTGAGCAAATCCAAGGTGATTTGGAAGAGTTATGGTCAAATTACTAAAGGGGTACCAGTGAGTGACGGAAATAGTGTTATAGAAATTTTAAGTTTAGTAAGTGTCCTAGTTAGAATAGGATTTCTATGTTTTTATATTTAAAAGCCTATATAAAGCGATGCACAACATGTAATAGATTAATTAACGAATTTGAAATAAAGAATTGGTTTAGAAACCACGTGTGGTATTATTATCCCCTCCCTCCCATGGTGAAGTTGTAGGCTCCCTAGGCCTATCTCTATCTTCTTTCGTCTTCTTTGGTTGTAGTTGTGAAGCTCCCATCTGATGCAGCAGCAATCCATTACTTGGAGAAGGCTTACCCTCTTTAGAAGCCTAAGCCTAACATCCACAGAGGAAAGAAGAAAGGGGTAAGTTGTCCACGGTAAAAGAGTATTTTTAGGCTGTTTTAGTTTTAATTTCTTAATGTAATAAGGCTTTTAACAGTCGTAGGAATGAGATTTAATAATTATGAGTGTTTAGGGGTGTTTTAGGAATTTTAAGTTATTTTTTAAAATAAAAAATGAGGGGTTTATGAGTGTTGGTCGTGTGAGTCATGTGGGGGGTATTTAGCGTATTTTGATTTAGTTAAGTCAAGTGGTATTAATTTAAAACCCAATTGATGTAATCGTGAAGAGAAGTTTTGACGTGAATACATTGAGATTTTTTTACCCACGAGTGGGCTCTGCTTCTTCCTCCTTATTCTCTTCTTCAATCTTCATCCTCTCCTTATTATTTCCTCCCTTCCATCTATTC
>JAOXJP010233397.1:0-10324 GCA_025762735.1 Platanus orientalis | reverse complement strand
AGTGAGGATTGAGTTGCCATTTCCCGCTTCACTCGGCACAAGAGAAGGCTTTATGGAAGTATCCTATGGTAGATGTGATTTTTTTTATTTGTTCATGTATTTTCTTTTTGATTTTATGGTTTTTTATTGTTCTTTGATTTTGTTTTGATTCAATGTTTTTTTCTTATTTTTTTATTTTCTTTTATATTTCATTGGATTTTAGGTTTTTAATCATTAGATTAGAATTGTGTTGCTTTGATTTTGATGTTTGAATGATTTAGAATGAAATTTTCAAGTTTTTTGGGTGATTTTTGGGTTTTCCAATGCTTGAAAATCATTGCCCTAAATTACAGGCATAATGCCTGATTTTTCATAGCTTTAAAAAATAGGCGTTGAAAAATCAGGCATCAACCTAAATAATCAGGCGTTAGGCTTGAGAGACAGATTTGTTGTTTTGGATTTTTTATTCCTTTTTCAGTTGTTTTAGCTTCATTTCGCTTCTAAACACTGTTCTAACATATTTTAACATGTTTCCCTTTGCACGCTAGGGGAAAAGTAGAGCGCCACAACTCTTGGTCTGGGGTCTTGGCTTTATGGGGCTGTATGTGTTCCCACGTCTAAGAGCAAGTAAGGGCCATGGGTTTCATCCATTTTTAGAGTTTTCTGGTGCTGCAAGCCGACAGAGCTCTTCTAATGGCGTTGGATGAGAGGTGGTCTCCCATTACATGCACCTTCCACCTTCTGACAGGAGAGATCAGGCTGGCCCCCATCTATTTCTTTATACTAACTAGGCTCTCTATGGATGGCACACCTCCACCAAGTTTAGAAGACTTTGATCTAGAGTTGGTGGCTCGATGCATAGGGCCTCAGCCCATAGTGTACTACAAGGGCACAAAGGGTGTCCTTCCTTCTTAGTTTAAGAAGGACTATGTTTGGGCTACCAACTAGAGTAAGCCAACAGGGATCGCGTTCTCTACCCGAGCTTTCCTGATCTACAAGTTAACTCACTCAATCTTCTGTAGAAAGAGCGATAGAGTGTATTTCTATCTACTGCTAGCTTACGAGGAGCTGGACTTGGTGGTCGCACGGAGTTTGGGTAGGTCCGCCCTCGGGTGGATGTACTCCAACATTAGCGAGATCTCAGCTGGGTAGAGTCCTTATGCCTTTATGGGGTAGTGTTTTCTATGGGAGGTATGACTCATTTTTCCTTTCCTTGTTTCTTTAGTTTCTATATTTTTTATTTTTTTTACTTGCTTTCTTTTATTTAGTTTGGCAATCATGTCTGATTTTAATTCTCTCTTTTGTAAGTGTGGTGCTATGAGCACTTCCCCTCCTTAGCCCCTAGGTGGAAATGTGAGGAGGTGTTTTACTTCCCCTGTGTGGCATGGTGAAAGGTTACTCATACCCACCATAAGGCCCGAAAGTCCATCTCAGCTTTCCGATGTAACTTAGATCTCTTAACAACTGACTAGGTAAGTACACAATGCTTTAGCTTGTTTTATTAATTTCATTTCTTTCACAAATCATTTTCTAAGTTTTATTGTGTTTTATGCAGATCAAGTGGCACCTGTGGACCCGTTGGGCCTTGGGGGTAGAGGATGCTCGAGACCAAACTTCAGCCTGGGGTTGGTCTCATCAGAGGGTCGTGCTGGTGGCTTTTGGTGAGGTCACCATGTACCTCGAAGAAAGGTGCTGAAGATAGGTTGGGGGTGGAGTAGAGGACTTTGTGATCCCACACTCGCCTCCATAGGTGATTGACATTGAGGGAGAAACTGGGAGAGGAGAGGAGGGCATCGAGGCCTCAGTGTTCCTGGACAGGGCCAGGAATTATAGTGAGTGGTGGGCCACTCAAACTTGTGGGCCCTTGGGTGGCCCCATTGAGGCCCAAGTGAGCTTTATTTTATTTTTGAAAAAATTTGTTTATTTTATTTATTTTTCTTTCTTTAGTTTAACTATTTTTGACTTGTTTGATTTTAATAGGCGGTTGAGGCACATCCTGTAGGGGAGCCAGCACCTCTTGTCCGGTGAGGGAGGAAGAGAAGAGTTCCACCGGTTGAGCCCAACCTGATGGGTATGGTACCCGAGGTAGTGCCAGTGACTAACCTAGAGGGTGGGGTCACTGAGGAGCCCTTGCTAGAGGCTGAGCTCCCTAAGGGTTGGGTGCCCCCCCGAGGCAACCACTCAAGTATGATTTTTAACTTATTTAAGTACATTTGAAACTTTATGCATTCTTTTATTAGTGTTTTGACAAAGCTTTTTGTACTTATGCAGGTTTCTATGGAGGTGCATTTGAGTGCCGTCTAGAAGTTGGCGAGGTGCTTTGCCCTGGTAGGGTAGAAGCATCAGCCCCACTTGACTAAGGTTGCTACCTTGAAGGCAAACCAAGGAACAGCTGCATAAGAGGTAAAGACACAGGGTTATTTGATTTTTCTTTAAGAGCATTTCTTTTAAAGATATTCTGACATGTGTGTTTTGTTTTATATTTATAGAGATAGATCCTCATTCCAAGAAATACAGGAGATACTGTAGAGGACACTGAGATGCCTTCCGCTGAGCTTGAGGCAGAGTAGACAAGGGGAGAATAGACCATGGAGGAGCCCAAGACTGGTGGAGAGCCTGAGCTGCAGACAACATTAGTGCCTAGTGGTGTAGTGGAGATGGTTCCTCTACAGATTGATGATAGTCCTCTCAAGCCTAGGCAAAGCGCTTCAGGAGCTCACGGTGTTGCCATTCCTAAGGGTGAGGCTAGAGTCAGATTCAGGCTACTCATATTCTAGGAAAAAGAAGATGGGCAAGAAGGGGATGGTGGACTATGTGGGCAGCAGCTCAGATGACTAGCTGGGAGATTGGACCCTCTTTTTTGGTTTTTTTTTATTCATTGGGAGGTGTAATTAAATATTTTTTGGTTGATGGGTTGTATATGTTAACCTTGGATGACTTTGGACATGTTTTAAATTTTTTTATTTTTTTGTTTACTTGAGATGATGTTGAACTCAGATTGGTTACATATTTTAGTTACTTGGTGATGACTTTTATTCATTCATTTTTCTTATTCTTCTTATGGTTTGGTTTACATTTTGTTCTTTTTATGGGATGTCTATGCAATCTATGCCATCACATTATATATATTATGCAAAAGGGGTGAAAGATATTCAAATTTAAATAAGAAGGTAAAACTCAGACCTAATTATCTAAAATTTAATTTGGATTAATTTTAGAAAGTCAGACATGAATTCCTAGTTCTTTTTTATCAATCATGAAAGCAATCAATCAAAATCATGACAAACCTAAAGCTAGACCCCTAAGCTATTGAGTGTAGCCTAAATAACTCTAACCTAAAAATGATTAAATGCATAGGCTTTTTTGAGATTCTAAAAGATGAAGTGTACCAGTCGAAACACCTACTGAAAAAAGATCAGATCATAGAGTGGTAACTGGCTTGGGTAACTTGGAATGGCCGAGCTAACATAGCAACAACTTCTTAGACATTGTTCTCATCCTATGTGGTAATCAAATGTCTATCCATTGGTGGGTAATGACCTAGATAAGGGCTCATGAGAGTGATGTATTAATGCAATGTCATGTCCTTAGACTCATTTTGTGCAAAATAGAAAATAATAGAGATGCTGTGCATACAAATTGTTCAAATATGAATTTGGTCCTACTAACTAATTCAAGCTACCATAAAAGCTATATGAGCATGTTTTCTATCATATGCATGGAAATTTGGAGTGATTGTTAAAGATGGAGTGTTATCCTAACTAACTAATGGAGTGACCAAAGTCTAATTCAAAATGAGTAAACATGTGAGAAAGCAAGTAGACATGTGAAAAAACATGCATTTGGTATAAATTAGAACTTGCACATGTGGAGACTAAACATGTCCCTAGCAAAGTCTCCATTCTGTGAACGTGGGGCGTCCACTTCGGCTCATTGGTCGCCAATCCCCCTTTCTTTCTTTTTACGAGAGAGAGGAATTTAGGCTTTTGTTTTGGAGTTGCCACCAACTAGGGGTTTAATCGACAGAGTTTGACATCAGTTCTCCTCTTCGGGGAAGAGGAGAAGTCTAGACCCGAAGGTCTAGGGTTTAACTCTTATCACTAGTTTGTGTTCCTCATAGGTTAGGTCTTTAGAGGGATGATGGACCCCTGTAAATTGTTCACTAGTTGGTTCCTTAGGGTTAGGTGTTAACCATAATGGAAGAGAGAGAAAAGGAAAGAAATTATTTTTTTCTATCTTACAGGCTTAACACCTATTTTTTATCTCAACGCCTGATTTTCCAACTCCTAAATTTTAATTCAGGGTGAAAATCAGGCATTGGGGAAGCTGATCAGATCAGCACCTTTGTGTAATCTTTTGGGATGCTTTAGTGGGTCCCAGCACTATAGGACCCATGGTTTGGATTAAGGGAAGTTTCCTAGGGATCCTGGATGTAGACCACGCGGAGATATGATCTCCCAAAGTAGGCCACATGATCATCTGTTATAGGCCTAACGCTTGTTTTTTGGTCTGACGCCTGAATGTTCAATGCCTGAATTTTAATTCAAGGGAAATTCAAGCATTAGGTATTAAACCAGCAGCCAACTTAGGTTTTTGGGCCACAAAAGTGGGGCCTAAAGGGGTAGGATCTCTCTTGGGTCCATACACCAACCCTAGGGTGGACTTACACTTAGCTAAGTTTTGAAAAAAAAGCATGATTTTTAAGCCCAGGCTTAATGCCTGAAATTCACTCCAACGTCTAAATTTACATCCAACTCCTAAAATTAAATTTAGGTGATAGGACAAAAATGAGGGCCCACAAAGGTGTATGTGCACAGGATTGAATTCTAGAGGCTAGGTCTACCATGGGACAAGGATGGAGAAGAAGCAGGGCTCCCTAGGGTGGGTCCCAAATCTCAACACCTGATTTTTCTCCTGACACCTGTTTGTTCAATGCCTGATTTTTAATTCACAAAAAATCAGGCATTAGTTGCTAGGAGAAAATCTAGCAGATGGATTTCTCGATTTTGGAACCCTTAGGTTTTTGAAAAAATTGTAAAATTAAGCATGCTAGCAGGCAACATATACATGAACATCATATACAAATTTTGACTTCAGATCATGCATAGAAAATTCAAACTAAAATCATTAAATATTCATTAAATAAGGTCTCAAAATACCAGATTTTAGGGGTTTGTTTGTAAGGCCATTTTGAGGCCTTCCACAGCTCCTAAAATCATAAAATTAAATCTAGTATATAATATATATGTCTAGTCTAACATAGTCAAATTTGGGCTCAAAGATCCCTCTACAAAATTCACAAGAAAATCACCATCGAATTAGGTCAAAAATGAAGGCAAGTAGAGGTTGTTGAGCCTCTACTATATAACCTGAGAATTAAACAGCATAGCAACATGCTAATTTGACATATGATGAAGGGGGTGAATTGAACTTAGGTTTAGGCTTACCTTAGGTTTAAAGTGGCATAGAGTTGTGAATTTCTTCCTCTTTTCCTTCTTCCTCCTTCGCCTTAGAAATTTTAGGGTTTTGTTGCCAACCTGGGTGTACACGAATTTGGGGCTATTTATAGCCCTAAATTGGTGTAATGGAGGGTGGGGATTTCTCTTGGGGTTTGGTAGGTGAAGGGCTAGGATGATGTCTATCCTAAATGAGGTGGAGGGCTATGATGCGTTTAGGTGAAAATGAGGTGGAGGGCTGAGATATATTCAGTTAAAATGAGGTGGAGGGTGGAGATTGACTTGTGCTTGTTGGCATGGATAGGTGAGGTGGAAGAAGACATGGGAGATGCCCTTTGGCAACATCTCATTGGTTACAGTCTTCAAGGGGCATGGAGATGCCAATTGGGGGATTGTGATAGGCTCTCTAAGGATTTGAAATCCAAGATGTAGATCCAAGGGAGGAGGGGGAGAAGATCAAATGGGAAGATACTAATCCAAGGGTTGTCAAAAATGACCTTAAGGTTTGAATGCATTTAATGCTAAATATCTATAGCTTTAGGTTTTAATAAACAATGATTTTTTTTATTTTTCAAACCCTCTCTCTACTGTACTCCTCATGAGCTCTCGAGCTCTGAAGTCAGCCCAGTCAGTGTCATTTTCAGATGTTATAGATATTCCGGTCACATTGGTCCAGCCATAACTGAATTACGAAAAGGCTAAGGGGTGAAATTAGGGTTTTTTTTACCTTAAAAGCTCTCAAATGCATTTTGAAAGGGCAAGATGGTAAAATTGATTCGAGAATCACCCAGGGATAGATGGCCCCGGGTTTAGGTGATTCATAGCCTTTGACTTCGTAGGATTACAGTACCTGAGCAAGAAACTGGGTCAAAAAGCATTTTTCGAGTGATTTAACAATATTGGATAGGGAAAGCTATTGCTTTGTTTGTAAAATGCCAACATGGGTCATATCTGGGTTTCAAATCTTGAGGAGTTCTTGACCTACAGACCTAACATATTGGTTATTGGATTCCTAGGTAATTTCTGAGAGTTTTTCAAAGCAAGGTTGCTTAGAGAGATTGGGTTTCTATAGTTGCCTAAAGTCGGGTGGAATTAAATGACTACATATTCTTTGAACAGGAGTTTGTGAAATGATTTTTTGAGGGTAAGGGTGAAACTGAGAAAATGGGTCTGACCTTGTCGCATTCCAAGTCCGGGAAAACTTTTAAGGGCATTCCACGTGCCAAATACAGACAAAATGCACTTTTTTTGGGTTTGGGCATAAATGATCACTTGAGCCACAGCTTTTCTATAAATTAGTGTAAATCTAATAGTTTTGAGGCTCTAAATTTATAGTAGGGTGGCCACTGACTAACTGAATTTCTAATTTCAGATGAACTCCTAGGAGTCGTTTGAGCACCTAATTTTTAGACCTGATTTGTTGCACTTTTTGGAGTATTTAAGGAAATCTTGGCAGATAAGTTTTGAGAAAGTTCCTGCTTCTTTGATAGCTTTTTGAAGGCCTCACAATTCTGGAGATATGGACACTGACTAATCCTGATTTGGAGGTCTAGAGAATATTCTGGCTCTATAAGAGTGAAATGTGGTAAAATAGTTTTTTAACCTCTTAGGGAAGATTTAAGATTTCACAGAGGTTTGAGATTTTAAAATTCTCTTCTCAGACCTAGAGATTTGAAGCTAAGGCTAGGGCCAAAATATGGAAACTGACCTTTCTGGATTCAGAGGTCAGATGAATTTCTGAGAGCTCTTGTAAGGGTCATTTCTTGGTCAGGGTTGTCATAAATTGAGAAATTGGTTGTTGCTATTCTCGAGAAATGTCTGATCTGTGATGAGTTCTTAAAAGTAGGGAGACTTAGGGATGCATAGGATTTGAAATTACATTATTCAAACAATGGGAAAAGCTTTAGGGATCCTTTCAGGGTTCAGGGGTAAATGCTCTAAGGTGAAAAGGGTAAAATGGTAATTTTTTGCCAGTGGGTCAAAAAAGGTGAAAATGAGAATTCTTCACCTGTGATGCTTCATGAGAAGAAGGCTTATATAGGCAGGAGAAATTTAGTGATCTGGATGGTAGATAATGAGTATTGAGTCTTTAAAGGCAAAAGGGCAAAATGATAATTTTTTCACCTGTGATGCTTTGCTGGAAAAAGGCTTACAGGAGGTGGAAAATTGGCTGATGACATGGATGGGGTTCTTAAATGTGGACCCTCAAAGTCTTGTTGATGCTTTTAAGAGAGATTAGGGTTTGTCCTGAAATGGTGCATTTTGGTCTATAATAAGTATGTTTTGACTAGTTCATTTATGACTGGAGTATTTGGGGAAACCTCTTTGGGGATGCCTAACCTCCTAAAGTCCAGGTTTGCTCTTCCTAAGCCAAGGGTGCTTAGAGTTTTGACGCCTAAATGATGTTATGCCATCCTTACGCTATCACATAACCTGAGTCAAAATTTGGGTGCTGATAGGGATATGAGATTTTATTATAGGTTAATTTATTAGAATGAGAATGTTTATGATTTAAATGTGCAATTCTACTGTATATGAATGAAAAAGAAGAGAAAAAAATTTATAAGTAAATATATAGGATATAAATGATTCGATGTCATGGGCTGAAATCCATGGCACTGCAGGTATGGGTTTCGGGGCACAATTGAGTTGATATCAAAACATAAGGTTTTAAAGATTCTACAAAGAAATCATAGTGTTAAGAGCTCCAGGTTTGAAGTTCTATAGAATTATATGATGGAGCTTTAAGTTTAGATTTAGAAAATGAACACTTCAAGTCTAGAAATAGTCAAAATTAGAAAATCATACTAAAAGATTATCAGAACATTAGAATGAAATCCTAGAATTTAAAGTGATATGATATGATCTAGTTTGATAATGTTTGATATATTTGATGATGATTTGATATTTTTAGACAAGTTTAAAAGTTTAACATTGAGTTTATTTGATTATTTTTAAGAAAAAGGTGTTATCCTGAATTGGTTTAAAGATTCTGTAGACAAATAAAACCTAGGATTTAAGTTTGAGTTCTAGGTTATGACTTTAGAAAGATGTAGACAATTAGAAAAATAGAGAATTTGGGAAAAAGTGAGTGGATCATGATTGATCTAATTTTTTTGGAAGAGAGAATCACAAGATTGATTGATGATACACCAAAACCATTAGATTATGATCTAGTTATATCTAATCTGCTTGGCAAGACTATTGATTGTTGAGTTGGTATACAAGTCATGTGAAGTCAAGATTGGGGAAATAGAGCTATTAACCAGACCAGTTCGAGAGTCAATCCCTAAGCCCAAGTGCCTAGCTTGGACTGCAAAGCTAGCAATCCTTATTTTCCCTGGAAAAGAGGGAGACATCCAACCTCATTTATAAAAATTCGAGTTGGTGGTGACTCCGAACCAAAGCCCAGAGGCCAACCCAAGTTGATCAAGCATGGTTCCCCGAAGTGGGGCATGCAGACCACCCGGTGTTTCTGTGATGCCCACATGTGTGATCCGTCCCATGTGTTAGAATTTGAACCACTTCAAGTCGTGGAGGATTTATTTTATGATGAGCAACAGATTCATATTTTAGATAAGAAGGAACAAGTTTTGCATTCAAAGATGATTCGTATATGAAAGTGTTATAGAGGAACCATTCGGAAGAAGAAGCATCTTGGGAAGGTGATGATGAGATGAAGTAAAATTATCCACACTTATTTTGCATTCAAGGTATATCAAATTCAGAGAACTAAATTTATTTTAAACTAGGGAGAATATAACACCCCGCACATGTTGCATGCACTTAGTAAGACCATAAATGCATAATCGATGATTAAATGTTTTGTGTATACTTAATTTTATACTTTAAGTTTATTAGTGACATTTTAGCACACATAAGTGAGTGAGAAAATTTTAATTAAACATTGAAGGAAAAAAAAGGCAAAAAAATAATCAGAAGAAGGTCAAGAACATGACAAGTTTTAAAGTTGTCTTAGACAGTCGAGTTAACTTTATAAATAAATTTGTATCAATCTCCTAGGAATCACTCTACAAATCATATATCATTGTAAATATTCATAAGTCTACTTTCCAATGCCATAAACAGTAAGTGAATTTAAGTTTCCTAAAAGAAGTTATGAGAATTTTCCCACCAGGTGTCTATGTTGTTTGGTATGGTCTGAGTCAATAGATTTTGATGTAACTTTAAAAATACACCAATCAAAATGTAGGAATAATTAGTGATAAAATTTTATAAAATTGAAAAGCTCTTAAAGTTTAGTTTCCAATGAAATAATGGTGAGTGAATATGAGTTTTATAGAGAAAGTTATGGTCGTTTTCCAATCAAGTGTCCGTGCTGAAAAAATTATGGGCGTCATGACGTCACGAAAGCGAAAAATTTTGTACAATCACAAAAATTATGTTTTTTGCAAGATTTTAAGGATTTTTTTAACTAAAGACCTACCTAAACACAAAATTAGGGATTAGGGTTGCTATTTAAACCTATAAGAACATTGAAACTCATAAGAGAGAGGATCATTTAAAGAAATTTTGTAAGAGTAGGGATTTTAAAGAGAAAAGCTAGAGAAGCAAGGGATTTTGGGATTTTTGAAGAACTTGAAGCTTATAAATGAATTTGTTAGTAAAGAGGTAAAAACACATGTAAACTAATTTCGTTTTTCATCTACTAGGTTCGAGAAGTTCTTTACTCTTGTTTTGAAAAAATGTACTCTAGTTTTCAAGGAGATTTACAATCGTTCTTCACAAGTTTTGATTTATTTAAAGTTATAGAAGATGGTGTTGATGTATGTCAATCCTATGAGCATATGTTGGGCATATGGGTAGTGCTAGGAGTCTTGTAAGTGTCCTATGTGAGCTCACAAGTTCATATCATGAAGCCAAGAAGG
>JAOXJP010233396.1:0-10324 GCA_025762735.1 Platanus orientalis | reverse complement strand
ATGGCCTAAAGAAAGTGAAGGGGTTACAACTTTGAGTTAAAAGACTTCTAAATGCATAAGGACTCTAAAATAAATTCAAAAGAAATAAAAGATAATGTCTAACATTAAATCCTAATAAAATTCTAATTCAAACTTAAGATAATGTTGCTCCAACATGCACCACATGATTTCTCTTTGCTGCTATACATGGACCTGCATGTCACGTGGGGTCCATTTTAGCCACAATGTCCGCATCAACAAGCTTCTTCCATAAGACTGCTAATGGGAGGAAAAAAAAAAGATTTCTAGTCTCATGGTAGATGGGGAGGAACTTTTGAATTTCAAGGAAATAGCTAATGAGGCAATCTCTTTTTATGATAAATTGTATAAGAAGAGGATAGAGAGACCGTTCATTGACAATCTTTTGAGTCTTAGCTGCCAAGGGATAAAGTTGCTGTGTTAGAAAAGCCGTTTAGCAAGGAGGAAGTCAAGAATGTTACTTTTGCTATGGATGGAACAAAAGCTCCAGGTCACGATGAGTTCTTTATGCTCTTTTATCAAGAATGTTGGGAGGCTATGAAAGATGATATAATGAAGGTGTTCACTGAGGTTTTTGAGAGGGGAGTAACGAGTAAAGTGATGAGATCCACATTTCCTGTCTTGGTTCGTAAAAAAGAGGGGGCTAGGGTTTTGGGAAATTATCGGCCTATAAGTTTGGTGAGTAGTTTATACAAGTTCATTTCCAAAGTGCTATCCTTTCGGATAAAGGGATGTTATGGGGTGGGTGGTTTCCTCCACTCAAAAGTGTTTTTATTCAAGTGAGACAAATTCTGGATAGTATCCTTATAGCTAATGAATGTGTGGATTCGAAGAGGAGAGATAAGAGGGAAGGGGTGGTCTGTAACCTAGACATGGAAAATGCATATGATAGAGTGGATTGGGGATTTCTATTATGGGTTCTTTGTAAAAAACGTTTTGGAGATCGTTCGATTTCGTGGATGAAAGGATGCATTATTGAGCTGTTCTTCTCGATATTGATGAATGAAACTTCTAAAGGATTTTTTAAATCCTCAAGGAGTTTTCATCAAGGGTTTATCTCCTCTCCTCTTTTTCCTTGTGGCGGACGGGTTGGCTGCCATTCTAAGGAACGTGAAGAGTGCCTCGTGGAGGTTTTTTCATAGGGGATGATAGAATTATGGTCTCCCATTTACAGTTTACTAATTATATGATCCTATTCCTTAAGGCGGACTTGGAAAACATTTGAAGAATGGAGATGTGCATTAAGATCTTCTAAGTGATATCGGGCTGAAAGTGAAAATATCTAAATCATGCATGGTGGGTATTCATCTTGAGGATGGTAGTCTTGAAAGCTTTGCAAAAGTTATGAGTTGCAACGTGGGGAGATGGCCAAATAAGTATTTGGGTATGCCTCTTGGAGGGAATCCTAGGGCGGTGGCTTTTTGTGACCCGGTGATGGAAAATGTATCAAAGAAGTTGACTTGTTGGAAAACATCCTACGTTTCTTCAGGAGGAAGAATCACTCTGATTAAAGTGGCATTTTCTAGTATTCCGGTGTACCCTATTTGGAAGCCCAAGAAGAAGAAATATCAAGAAAAGAGGGTTAATGGGAGATGTCCATGGTAGAAGAATGTTTAGGGTCTCGTAATTTTTGAATTTAATCATGTAATAAGGTTCTTTTGCAGTCATAGAGTATGGTACTTTAATTATTAATGTTTAGGGGCCAATTGGGTAGTTTATGTTATTTTATTTACCTAAACATAGGTTTAGATAAGGCTGGTCATGTGACTAACGCAGGGGGTATTTTAGGAAGTTTTGTGTCAAAAATTTAAAAGGGTTAAAACCCTACTGCTGTAACAATTTTTGGCACAGAACAATGGAATAGGAATCGTGATTTTGATCCTAGGCATGGGCAGCTCTTCTCTCTTCAACCTCCATCTGATTCTTCTCTCCCTTCAATCTTTTTCATCCCATTCACTCCCTTCTTCCTTCTTCACTTTATTTAATCTTCTTCTTCCATCATATTTGTCTTCTCAGAATTTTCTGTAGTGAAAACCAAACCTCCATTGACTATTTTAATCACCATTCAATAATCCCTTCATCTTTGCTCAAATCCTTCCATGGGGGTCTTCATACCCCTTGGGTGATCCACTTAGAGGAGTTTTTTCTCTCTTAAAACTACTCCCTAACAAATAGGGATTATTACAAAGAGGGGCTGGCAGCCTTTCCTTGGACAGCAATGTTGGGGTATTTTTTTTATTTTTGGGTTTGCTCCGGTGGAAATCTCAGCACTTTTCAAGAGGCCTTGGGGTCCCCTACAAGAGGTAAACACAGTATTTTTATATCTTAATTGCTACCAGAGTTGTGTTCAATTTTCTAGGATTCTTTGCTGAATTTTTCATTAAAGCACCTTTATATAAATTATCGTTTTCTAGTTCACATAGCTAGAGACATCCAAATCAGGTGAAATTTGGAGGAGATAACCCTTATAGTCTGTCTGGAATAATCCCAAAAGCTCGAAAATTTCTGATGTGTCAGAAGGGTATTTTGGTAATTTTTCCACTTTTCTGAAAAATTACAAAATTGCCACTGATCAGAATTTTCAGACATTGGTTTTGGGGTTATTATATGTTATTGTGATTCTATTGTGAGTGTTTTACATATATTTCATAATTGCTTCCGCGTCAAAATCCTTTTTCTTAATTTTGACTGGGGACATCTCTATGCTACCCCAAGTTCCTATTGACAATATTTGGAATTCAGCAGTGCCTCCAAGGGTTAAGGCTTTCTCTTGGATATCTTTCTTAGGTAGACAAAATACCATGGATGTACTGTAGAGAAGGAGGTTGTTCATGTCTCTATCTCTCTCGATGTGCCCTCTTTGTATGAAGGATGCTTAATCAGGAAATCACATCTTTATTCATTGTGAATATTCCACTGAAGTGTGGAACTTCTTTCAACAGGCTCTACCTCTTTATTTCATCATGTCGGATTTTGTGGGGGCCCATTTTTATCATTGGGGGAGAGGGGTGAAAGGGGTGTGGGGTAAAACATTTATCAAAGTAATTCTCCTGGGTGTTGTTTGGGGGCTTTGGAAAGAGAGAAGTAGGAGAGTGTTTGAAGATAAAGTGTGTGGGCAGTTATTGACTCTATTGTTTGCGAGATAAGTTCTTGGGTTCTTGTGAAAAAAGAGTTCATAAATTGTTTCATAAATGATATGGTTAGAAATTGGGTCTCTTGTATTTCAGGTTTCACTGCCATGAAGCACTCGTTAAAGTGAATTTTGATGGAGCCTCTTTTGGCAATCCGGGACTGGCTGCTTATGGGTGTGTTATGTGGGACTCTCAAGGTCACATCCTTTGGGTCAAAGGTGACCCGATTGGGAATAGTGATGCCACTCATGCGGAGATTATGGGGCTATTAGTAGGTTTGAGGTTAATCAAGAGTAAGGGTATTAGAGATTGTACCGTGGAAGGGGATTCTTTGACCGTTATTAGTTCGGGAAGAGGGGGGGAGATGTGGGTTTTGGAGGTTGCACCATTTCATTACTGAGATTAGGCTATTATTAAAGGACCTATTTGTTGAATTACATCATATCCCTATATCCCGAAATTCCTTAGCTGATAAGATTGCTAAGTGAAGTGTAGGGCATCATCACTTGTATGAAGGGGATCATATGCTTGATTGTTGATATAGTTTTTTCTTTTCTTTAGCTTGTTTATTGCAACCGAAGGGTTGCCTTGTATGATTATTTCTCTTTCTTTTAATATAGTCATTGATCATTATTCAAAAAAAAAAAAAAAAAAAAAAAAAACCACTGCCAAGGTAGGGCAAATTCTTGTGTCATAATTAACCAAGAACTTGGGCTTATCAAGGCATTTGTCTATGTTCAAGAGTTCATCCTTACAATCCTTGGTCACAAAGCTTACTTTATGAATTAGGAAATCAACAAGACATGTTATCATATGAGTTTGAAGCCTTAGTGGCAAGGTTAAAATCGATGATATATGCAAAGATAAAGGCAATTGATGCCAATATCGAATCCTTAAAAGTCATGATTGAGCAATTGCCATTGCAAAAGCATCCAACCTTCGAACTAAACGTCACCTAAGATAGACTTGACTTTGCATTAGTGTCTACCAATGTCCACTGAGACCAATAAAAGCAAGATACCATGAATTTCAAATATTCTCCACAATCTTGAAGAAAATATCTCAAAATATTTTCCACAATCTTGGAGAAAATATTTCCAAATATTCTTTACAATCTTGGGGAATATTGGACTGCTAAATTGGCATTGTGGCCCCTTCCTAAATATCTCTCAAATATTCTCCAAAATCTTAGAGAATATTAGAGATATCTTGCAATCATATTGTGGGTCCCTTTGATTGAGGTGGCAACCCTTAAAAATACAAAAGTATCATTGAAAATAAAATCGTATTCTATTCCTTGACAAACATACCTTGTTACATTCAACCCCCTAAGACTTAAAATAATTGCAAAAAACACCTAAAAATAGAAAATTAACTCTACACTTCTGGACACTCTATGGTCTTCCAACTTCTTTTTCTTGCCATGGTATGCTTCCGCATCATACTCTCCGGGTTTGAAAAAGTTCGACCACGAACTTGTTGCAGTGGAAGTTTCAAATTCAAGGATATACTCTTCATTTTGTGGATCTTCAAGTTATTGGGGCAACAACATTGAATGAGAACAACACACTATCAACTTGTGGCACACTTGCTTCCTTGGGCCGCAACTCGATGTCTTCCTTGGATTCTTCCTTCGTCTTAACTTGTGGGTCATCTTAAGGATTAATGGAGGTTGATTCATGATCCTTAGTTGACACAACTTGTTGGGAAACCTCTTTGGATGTTGGCTTATGTTCTTTGGGTGATTCTGTCTTCAAGGAAGTATCCTCCTTTGGTATAAGTTCTTCCAAGCTTGATGGCTCCTTTGAATTGGGTGGTTGTGGTAAGGTTTTGAGACCATACCATTCACCACAACTAATAAGCTTCAAGAGACATATTTCCACATTATAAGTAGCATATCTTTCCGCAATCCACGTCTTCCCTAAGAATTAAGATCACTTCATGACATTCCGATATGATCTTGAATCCCACACAATCTACGTATCTTTCTATAGAGAATTCAATGACATACTTGTCATCATAGTACCCACGATATGCATGATCTTATTCATCTTGCTCGATTTTCTCAGCCACGCTTGGGGAGATTAAGTTCTCCACTATGATTAGTAATTAAAACCTCTAGGCTCTAAGAGTTTCCCGGATGAAAGGGGAAACTTGGTTCTAACCTCCATCATTCTCGGGACTCAACTAGATAGAACTACCTTAAAAACCGGAAACTCTGATACCAAATCTAATATAGGATATGTTCATGGGGAGGGGAGAAGAAAGGGGATACTACACCGCAAAAGGAGAGAGAATTGTGGGATACCACACCCACCTCAACACACACGTGTCTTCTTTTTCAAATATTCATCTTCAATTGATTTACTTCATACATAGAAGGGCCTTTAAATAGGCATTACATCAAGAATAAAATAAAATAAAATATTATATTCTAGATCTTGTGACTAAAATAGACTTGCCAAATAATAAAAAACTTCTAAAGAAAAAAAAAATCTTAGTTAACACAATATTTGGTTTGTTGGCCAAGTTATTATGCCCCATAAGATCTTAAACAATCTTTCAAAATATTCTCCACAATCTTGGAGAAATATCTCCAAATATTCTTCGTAATCATGGAGATTATTGGATTGCTGAATTGGCATTGTGGGTCCCCCAAATATCTCTCAAATATTCTCCAAAATCTTAAAGAATATTGGAGATATCTTGTAGTTTATATTGTGGGTCCCATGGACTGAGGTGACAACCCATAAAAAGATAAAAATATCATTGAAAATAAAATCCTATTCTATTTCTACCCCTTCGCAAACATGCCTTATTACATTAAATTCCCTAGGACTCCCCCCTATAAAAAGAAAATTAAATTTTTTTTTGGATGAATATAAACAGAAAATTAACTATACACTATTGGACACTCCACCGAAGACTATCCGTTGTCTTCCAACTTCTTCTTCTTGACATGGTATGCTCCACATCACTGAGGCTCCTATGTTCTTATTATAATTGCTTTAGGTGTTTCTCTAAGTGCTTTGTTGCCATATGGCCCTCATCATAGATCAAAATCTCTGGATCGGGATCGGCTTTAGGCGATCCCTATCCGATCCATGTCTGGATCAGGCGATCCATAATGGATCGGCCAATAGCTGGATTGCCCTAAAAAAAAATTCAAAAAAAATCTGAAAAAATTTAAAACTTGTATAATGTTAGTTAGGGCCAACCTTATTTTTAGTTCAATTTTTTTTTTAAAATTTTTAACATGTTTCATGAATAAAATCCAAAGAAATAGAAAATTACCAAAATATAAATACAATCACATAAATAATCAACAAAAACATGTATAATTGAAGTGAAAATGTGAGATCAATTTGATTAATCGATGAATATTTCAATAATTAAAAGTTGATACTAACCACTAAGCAGAGAATGTGAGAATGACACTAATGGCGATGGCGTGGGTGCCACTATGAACGTCACGACGGATCAACTGCAAGATTGGTATCATGGCCACGGGATGTGGATCGGGAGTCTCGGTCTCGGGATTGATCATACTGATATTGTTGTTGTCCTTGCTTAACCTCATAGGCTGCATGCTTCTGCTGCTGACTCAGAGCTTGATAATGATCAAAATTGAAGTCAAATATGAGATCTCCAATTGAGTTCATTTCTTAGCGAGAAACCTCATATATACATGGTGGAATCTGTTAGAATGCAAAAGGAGGCTGAATCAGCTGATCATAAGGTACGGGCTGGGGCATAGGGTACGAGTCCGACTGAGTATGGCTCCGAGTCTGACTTTGTGTATTAATGTCACGTAAAGAACTCCCACCACCATGTTGATGTCGCTCGCGTGATCTTGTATGTCGCTGTGAGCTTGAGACTTTACTCTTAGAAGATCTAAACACTGTCACTGAATTAGAAGCAGATGATGCCTCATTGGTCGACATTTGTTATCCATGGTTATATAATCAAAAGTACTGGTCGTCAAATATCTCATACCTAGAGGCAAAGTAGAATCCATGGGCATACCTTTTATACTGAGTATACTCTGACTTGCTTTTGTCTTTACCAATAGTAGGTATAGGTCGACTACCATGGGATGAATCCCGTGTGGTGATGTACTGATCATCATACCCTGTGAAACCGCAAGGGGTACTACCACTACCTCCACCCACATCCATGTTAGTGGCAACCACCTACAGCTGCACCTGCATCATCATCTCCATCATCATCAGAACCCTGTTCATCACTCTCACTCTCAGTCTCAATAGTCGCTTACATTGCTTGGGAGGCAGTGGCCTGGGGTTGGGGCTAGATACCCGGATCCGGAACCTGTACCACATCATCATTCCCATGATCTGTTGGACTGCTAACATCAGGTCCTGGATTTAAGAAGAAAATGTGCATCTCATGGTAGCTATCATCTATTTCTTGATCTATACCCTCAGGTGCAGTAGCCGCAACAGCGGCCGCCTGTTGTAGTCCATCCTCAATCCAATCTGTCCTCTGCTTATCAAGTACTGGGTCTTCATCTCCACGAATCTAATTATCCAATATATTATCAATTGTGAAGATGTGGTTGAGGTCAATAGGATTGTAGAAGTCAACATCTTGTTGCCTATTAAGTAAGTTGCGAACATTCCATTGCATATTATAATGCATATAGACCAATTTATGGAGGTTTGACATCTTCAATCTATTTCTTGGCCTTGTGTGAATTAAAGAGAATGTGTTCCAATTTTTCTCACACCCAGAAGAAGATATTATTTAACTAAGGACTTTGATGGTGATTTCTTTAATAGCAGGTGCGTAATCTCCATACAAATCCCACCACTCATCTGCAATAAGAGTGAGGCATGTCAAATTTATATAAAGGTAAACACTTAGTTGTAAAAGATTACATACTTATTGGAATGCATACATGGTTTACACTTTTGCATAGCAATCAATGAGAGTTGTGACTTAAATCCTTCCCTTCTCATAAATTGGTTCATCTGTAGAGTCATAGACAATATATCAATTTTTTTGTTTGGATCAGCTGGGAATAAATATAAATACAATTACTTTTGCATGCAATGGATTAAATCAAAATTAAAAGACTACTTACCTCTCTCATTGCTTCTGTTTTTTTTTTTTACTAAGAGAAGAAATTTATTAAGAAATGGGATAAGATATCTCCCAAAAAGAACCAATACCCCAAAGGGGATTACAAAAGATGATCTCTAATCCAATTGCCTCACCCCTTTTTTGTGTCTACAATAGAAACCCCCTGAGATTCAATACAAATAGAGGCCCAAAAACATCTATCCATAGCCCTCTTGGAGACCTTGAAAGAAGGCTCCTTATAATTTAAAAAAATTATAAGGTTCCTTTTTAGCCAAATGGACCAGCAAATAGCAGGAAGAATCAAACTCTAAAGGCGTTTTGCTGGCTTCGAGAGCATGGGAATTCTCCAAGATAGTATCAAACTGCAAAAATTATTTGGGAAACTCCAAGCCACACCCACTTCAGCAAGCACTTTACTCCAAACTTCTCGAGCAAAATCGCAATGAATGAGGCATTTTCCCGGCTTTGAGAGCCTGAGAATTCTCATTGCAACTTCTTGTTTATACAAATCCCTATGACTAGGCTTTTGAGACTATAGATCCTTCAGTTTGACTACTCACCAGGTGCGATATGTACGGTCACGTGGAGGTCACATAGGGGCTTTCACCAACTCCTTTGTTGTTTGCCCACATCAAGGGGTTAGGGAAGTTCTATAGATACCCACTTTCTTGCCTCATTTAGGGTAGCATACGAATATGAGGAAGGATTTTGTCTACCTCCCTTAACGAACTTTTGGTCTGCTGGGTGTCAGGGGGCTGACACATCAGCGCCAAAAAGTGATTTACACTTTGTTGGGGGCACTTATCACTTTTTGGCGCTGATGTGTCCACCCCCTGATACCCAGCGGACCAAGCGTTCGTTAGGGAGGCGGACAAAATCCTTCTTGTACGAATATACATAACTTTGGAGAGAACATAAAGTTTTTCAATCTTTGAACTCCTTCGCTTTATTCGAAGTTCCATCTCTAGTCTCTGAAATGAGTAAACAAATGCCCGACCATTGAGGTAGTCACGAGACTCACGACGGTGCACTTGCTTACTTATGCCGGCACCGATCACCAACAATTGCCTCGGGAGTGACAAGGATAGGGAGGTCAGATGTGTTTCCTCATCCTCTAGAAAGGTGACAACATCTTTTATTCACGGCCTAATATGAGTTCCTGTCTCAGCAACAACGTTTGAATGGTTGGTGACCTCTTTTCTCATAGGCAAAAGTTACTCTAGGTGACTAAATGAAATTCTGACTTAAAACCCTCTGTAGAAAGTCACAGTGCATTTTTCTCAATTTAAGCAGATGCATTCAAGGATCAGAGAGGCAGAAAGATGATTGATTTTTTTTTTAGAAAAGACACAAACGTGTCCAAGTAGCTAATTTTTCTGAATCTCTCTATGATGGGACCCCAAATAGATGCTGACCTATGATGCCTTCCAAAGGAGGACCAGAATCAAGAAGATGGGAGACTGGCCACTCTAAAACCCAGATCATCAGTCAGGCAACCAAGTTCTCTTACCTCTCTCACCTTAAACCCTGGGACCTGCTGAGATTGCTTCCAAACAACATTATATCCATCTCAAATAGCATAATTGTGGATAATTGAGGATGGGTGGCCCCACAAAGGACCTGAATATCTTCTGCAAATCAGTGGTGGAAACTCTTGAATTTTCTCTAGACACTTGGAAAGCTTTTATCATACCATCTTGATTTTCCTTCTAAAGTGTTTACTTAAAGCCTTTGTTACAATGGTGGAGAGGAAAGAGGAGAGCGGATCTACTACTTGTCTCAAACCATGAGAGCTGTGGAAGTAACCAACTTGAGACCCCTTTACTATAGTATAAAAAGAGACAGCCAAATAACAAACCTTCATCCTCTACCTTTGCCATTCCAAACCAAATCATAACCTTTGAAGCGTATAGTTCAGAAAGTCCCATTGGACATGATCTGTGGGCTTGGTTATACTTTAAACAAATATTTCTCTTTTTTTGGAATATTGATAATTCTACCCTGTTCCCTTCAAATATTTTGAACACATTTTGTGTGTTTGTGTGTGTGTGGGGGGGGGGGGTTTTCCTTTT
>JAOXJP010233395.1:0-10325 GCA_025762735.1 Platanus orientalis | reverse complement strand
GGATATCAGGCCTACATCTAGATGCCGTTGCAAGGTGCTATCTGTCCCACTCATCAACTTTGGACTCTCTAACACCCGTCTATATTGTGTGCTTCCAATATCCATCTCCAAATCAGACAGGTATGTTATATCATCATCATCATTATCACTAACATGACCAAATCCTTGAAGCCCTTGCCATTATCAAGATTTTTTATATAAAAGCTAAATATTATATTCAACGTGAAGAAAAAAAAATCTGAAATGGTAGATCAATATTACAAAAAATCTAGGGCTATTTATAAATTTTTTCATAACCTAAAAATAATTGGTTTTCCCCAAATTTTCCCCAATTTCAAAGATTAAACGAACAATAAATCTAACAATCTTGTGCAGATTCATCAATAAATGATAGTATTGGTGCAATTGACACCCATGTGTATCAATTTTGAATTCAAAATCAAAGAAAAATATAAATTTTGGACTTACCTAGAAATGGGTACGTTCTAGCCTCCAAAATGCTTTGATTGTCCAAATCAAAGTTTTGTTGCAAATGGCACAAATGGAGTGGTTCAATTCACTCAATAACTATTTTTTTAAGCATTTTTGGGCAAAAATCAAGTTTTTAGTCCCTTGCCAACAAAAACATTTTGTTCGCAAGTGATTTCATTCAAATTCTCGAAACATATCAAACAAATCACGGAACCAACTAAACCCAAGTAGTTTTTTTTATGAATAAAAAAAATTATAACTAAAGCAGCCAGGGAAAAACAGAGGGAGGGGATGAGAAGACAAAAAGAGAGAAAAAAGGGCAAAATCACAGAAAAAGTATATCAACTTTGTAATGTTTTGGCAAAAAAGCAAAATATTTTGCCGAAATAAGCATCATAGAGTTTATTAATTCACCAAAATTTGACACAAAATCTGCTCTATGCAGATTTCTAAAATATTTCGCAAAATCCCTGATTTCTAACAAATTTGGAGCCATACTTCATTGCAAATGGATAAATATCTGACTATTTGTCATCTATACAAGCTACAAAATTTTTTACAGTACAATGAAAGGATTGCTTATATTCTAGAGGATGATCTTGCACTAGAATGTCATCTCGGGTGGCTTGATTTCTAGTATGAAATAGTTCTCCTTTCAGGTTTTATGATGTAGAACCAAGGCTCTGATACCAATTTGACCAAGGAGAGAAAAATCTGATATTCTCTTCTTCAGGATTAGTGTATCTAAGAAGAAAAGCTATAATAGAAAAATCTGCAGTAAAATAAACAAAAAATATACAAAAAAAGAGAATGACATAGGAAGGGAAAGATAATCAACTAGAGTCACACTAGTCGAACCTAGGGTTCAAAATCACACATTGGGTAGAAGGCATTCAAACTTCTAAGAGCTGTGTAGCAACAAAAAAAATATTCAAAGTTTTATCCAATATTAAAAATGATGTACAATAGGGTTGTAAGAATCCACATTTCTTCTAATTGGACTTCAAAATTGACTAAAATTTTTAATTTTGAGAAAAAAATTTGTTTAACAATGATTTTTAACATTGTCAGTTTTGGGTTAATCTAAATTTCTTGTCACTCTATTTGGGTTTTTTTTTTTTTTTGTGCATATTTCCAAGTAAAATATTTTTTTATTTAGTTTTTAGGAAAGCAAAAGTTCTGTTTTAATCACTTTTCTCTAGGCCTTATTTAGGTGGTTAAAAACTTAACCGTTTTGACTTGAGTTTGGTGTCATTTTAGAGGTTATTCAATTACCTTTTTCAAATAGTATAAGATCTTGAGAATCCAATGTGATGGCCAAAATATTGGCATGGCATCACTTTATGACCAGTAGTAACTATTTTAGAATAATTCTGTTAGGATTTTAGTTAGAGTGGGACTATACCTATATATATATATATATATATATATATATATATACTTACTTTGTAAATCTAAATTTTATTATTGATTGATTAATTGATAATTGGATGAAAATTTCAAAGCCAACATCTTTGGTGTGACTTCGGAATTTTGTAAGTGTGATGCTTACCCTAAGAGTGATTTCTAGCATGGTTTTAAAAATCGGATCGCCTGATCCGGATCGGGATCGGATAGGACCGGTCCAATCCTGGCTTGTAGATCACGATCCTACTGGGATCATCCGATCTGGGGCTGGATCAGGCAATCGAAAAAACTAAAAAATATTTTTTTTTTTCAAGAGTGCACTCTAATTCTCAATAATTATTCCTAAAAGTTATGAAATAACATATAAGAGGTAAACCCATGACCTTATAACAAATGATAAATCTAGTAACTGGATTATATATTTTTCATATAATACTAAAATTTTCTAACGGGCACCCCCAAGGGGGGGGCTTTGAACCCCCCACTAACCTCCCTATATTGATAGTGGGGGCTAGCTCCCCGCCACCCCTATAATAGAAAGCTAGATTAAACTTCACAAATCCATTGGCTAAAATAATGAATCATGTATTTTTTTATTTTTTTATTTTTGTTTATGTGATTTTGTTCATAGTTTAGTTTTTATGCATTGATATATATAATAATATTGGATGTTTGGTTATATAAACTACAATCTTGAACTTCTACGAACCTCGTAACCTTGTTCATACATGTATGATGTACTTAACATGCCTACAATTATGTTCATCATTATTTATATGTTATCGTATTTGTATATGCTTTAGTTTTTCTGCACTAGAAGTAATCATACTAGATTTTTGGTTATGAAATGTTCAATCGTGATCTTTATAGATATACATGCTCGTTAATAGTGTTTGTTGGGATAAGGCTGTTTGTTGTTGTTGTTGTTGTTGTTGTTGTATGCTCGTTAATAGTGTTTATTCTTGTATGATGCACCTAACATAACTAATATTAAGTTTTTTTCAATCAAACTTTTCATGAAAAGCATTATAATAATTTTATGGATTTTTAGGAATTGTTTTAGATTTTTTTTTACTTTGAATTGGGTTCGGACCGAACGATCCACAAGTGGATCGCCGATCTAACGATCCAGATCAGTTTTGGACCTGGACAATCCGTTCCGCTGATCCGAGTTTTTGAACCATGAATTTCTAAGCAACAACTAACGTGAACCTAGTTGCTATCTTCTTCTTCGTGCATTTTTTTTTCTACAAAGCCTTTGTTACTCATCCTACAATCAGCATTATCTCAAAAACCTTTATGTTAAATCCCATATAAAACTCAATTATTTCTTTATCCCTAAACCCTACTATTAAATCCTTTTAGGCCCTGGTTAGTTTAGGATTAGAACCTTGGTCCTTTATTAATGTAGCATTCAATGAAGAAGATACCAAAATTGATGTGGGGGTGACCCAAAAATCCCACAAGTGATGACCAAATCCCATGAGAAAAATAAGTCCGAATCGTGGGCTGAAGTCATCATAATCTCTTGTCTATCATTCTATTTTCTGTTTTCTCCTATTTTATGGCTACTTGTGAGTTTCTAACCTTCAAATTCTTGAGCCCACGATTTGGGCTTATTTTTCTTATGTTTTTTAGAAAGTCTTAGGGAAGTCTTTTAGGAAGGGACTTATTTAGGTCCTAGTTTCTAATTTAGGTAGTTTTCTTTTAATTTGAGTTTTGAGTCTTTAAAAGGTAGAGTTCTCCATTGTACTCAATATGATGAAATTGAACAAAATTTTCGGGTGTTTCTTCCTCCTCAACGAGTGGAACTTCCCACTTTCAAGTTGGTGCCAAGCTTGAAACCGAAGGAAGGTGATTTCCAAGGGCTTGTGAGGTAAGTGATTACCACACACAAGTACACACACTTTTTCTATTAAACTTTCTTAGTGTTTTCAGTTCTCTGCAAAACCCCATAATCTTCATCCTCTTCTTCTAGTTTTCCTAGCAAACTAACCCTAGTTCCCTCACCTGTACCCATCGGACAGACCTGAGATTCTCCCTCATTGAATCTTTCCTTGAAACATCCCCCTTCTAATTCAGAACTGAACCTGGAAACCCCATCTCCTTTCTGATTTGCTTCCAAGAACCACGCCTAAAGTCCCCCGCGACACCTTTCCTCACCCATTCTCTGTAATTTCCAGACTTCAAAACCCATCTCCTCCCTCTATTCTTCATTACAGCAGATCTGGGAAGTTCTTCCCATGTGTGTGATTGATCAAGGCTGAAGCAACTCCCTTGGAGAAGAAGCCTGTGGCAGCCTAGAAAAAAGTCCTAGTCTTATTAGGACTCTTCTACCTTGTGATTTCATTAAGGATTTCAAGCTACTCGACTGTATTGGTATTGGGTCTTGGCAATTTTCTTCATCACTGCAGTAAGGGTATTCTACTCTTTAAATTGTATCAAATTTAAGATTGCTGTTTGAGGATTTGTTTGAACCTGAAATCTGATCACTTTAGGTCTGATTTCAGACCCAAAACAACCCTTTATACAGTATCAGATTGCATGATGAATACTTTCTGTTCAGCCTAATTGAACCAATGATTTAAAGCTTCAGATTATAGACTCTGCAGTTCCAGATCTATTCCCCTCTATTCCTATGTCCAAACCCTGAGTCTGACCTGATTTTTTCCCTGACTATACCTTGTAGCCTAATTACACCCTGTTTTGAGTCTAGTATTGAACCCTGTTATGTTCCTAAATCTATTACTGTTTTCCCCTTTATCAGACCCTGTTTGAACTACCAATTCCCTGTTCTCCCCTCTTATTTTAGCCCATGTCATACCCTTAATTCCTGTCCCAAATACCCAATCTGTTAAACCTATTTCAGCTAATAATCTGATCAGTATGGCCTACCCGAGAGTTCCCTTTATATAAACCCCTACATTTATTCAATCTATAGACTTGTGGGACCATACCTGCAGGCGAACAGCCTTTCCATTGGCTCGTCCTACATCAAATAGATAAAACTTACTGTTAATAAAAATCCATAGGACTTTGCATCATACACCACGTGTAACAATTTGTAGCCATTTTTTAAATTCTCCAAGATAATGGGTTCCCCTAAGTTAGAAATTAGCAATTGTATTGTTCTGTTTGACTTTACTAAGCTTTGTTTTTCTCTTCTTTAATTTATTTATTAATTACTATTATTGTTATTGTGTATTATGAATTATAATTACCGTTACTATTATTATTTTTGTTGTTACTGTTAGCATTACTACTATCTTCGTCATCATAATTGATGAGTTTGTTGACCAGTGTAGATTGATTCAACATATCAAAGGATGCAGATTCTGGACCAATAATTATGAATTACTGAGACATACTTTTTAATTATTTTAGTATCTTAGTGAGATATTATTTTTCTTACTAAAACCTACATATGATTCCCTCTGATTGACTAAACACACGCCTTTATTGATTAGATGGTTTCTGAAGGGCTCCGGACTTTTAAGAGACAGGAATTGAAGTATGCAGCAGTGAAGATCACACTCAAAAACCAGCAAGCAATCATCCTCGATCAGCAAATTCTAATAACAAATTCATATAATATGTAACAATGGATGCATTTTAGTAAACTAGAAATAATAAACCTTAAGTAAAGGTTTCCCCTTCCCCCACGCACCTGAACACCGAGAAACGTACAAGCTGACTCCAGAGCGACTTCAAGCGCCCTAAATTCGAAGGGCAGGTAATCTAGCGACGATCTCCCGAAAACATTGTCAAACCTTCTTCTTCCTCTACTCCGTCTCAAACTAGGAAGATCCACCGGCCTGACCTCCTCCCCCCCTTCAACCGTAGTCAATCGCCGCTGCAATTCCACCACGAACTGCGACACACTACTATCAAGCGAATTCACGAGCAAAACCTCATCAGCAGTGATTATACACCGAATCTGCTCCAGATTCACGACAATCGCCTTCTCTCTGCCGAGAATCGTCGGGGGATAAACACATTGGGGATCTATGAGGCGGAGATCACGGGAAGCGAGATGGCAGCGGCGCATCACAGTTAACTTCCTGAAGTCATTGGTCTGAGAATCGCCGTAGGTGTCGACGCGAATCCATGAACTGAGGCCTTGTCTGGCTCCTTCAACCCTAGAAAATCCATCAGACCTTGAAAATCCATCGGCCTTGGAAAAGGGGGAACCTGGAGGCGCAGGATCAAGAGGATGGTGGTTACAGTGACGAGCTTTGTTCTCCCTTCTCCCACTTGCACCCATCGTCACCTCAACGAGCTCTTAAATTATCAACAACAGTTCGTACCAAAAGATGAAAATCTGTCAACAATCTTATGAATGATAAAGTTTTTTGGCCTTACTAAGTAGCGCACACGTAAGATACAGAGGTTTTCGTCATTGAATTTTTTTTTTTTTTTTTTTCTTACGGTTTATCCCATTGATTCCTTTTTTTTTTAAAATGCCTGTTAAGATCCCAAAGGTTAAAGGCTTTGGCCATACCGTGTTCCATCAAACCTGGCTTTTGCCGTTGTGAGTTTTAAGTGACGGAAAGTGGCTGAAAAGTCCAGTCTATATGGAAAGGAGGCTTGTTTTGGTGGAGAGGAAAAACTACACCAGAGTGAAATCTGTCACGTGTCGTGAAAGGGAATCATATCAAAAAGGAGAGATGTGGCATGTATAGAGGACCCTCTCAGTCATCTGCTTGAGAGGATCAATATGCACTCTCTTTTTTTTTCCCCCTTTTTGGCTAAGTACAAGGTAAGTGTCTTGTATGTAATGTCATTTCCCTTTTTTATTTAATAAAGAACAAGGAGAATGCCTTTTATGACATTTCCTTTTTCTTTTTCTTTTTTTCATTTTTTTTTTTATCCTTTTTCTTCCCAATTCCCTTTGAAAAACTGGGAAAGATTTTTTCTTTTCTTTTCATGACTTTCTTTAATGAAGAAAATGGGCTCTCAAAGTAACTCTTAACATTTCTTATTAGGGTTGCTAATGAACCAAGCTCAACTTGTCATGAGCTAAGATTGAGCCTTATTTTAAACTGACATGGTTGAGCCTAAGCTTTAATTTGAGCTTGTTAACTAAATGAGCCAAAGTCGAGCTGCAGTAAAATTACAAGATCTTTTATGTAATGTCATTTCCCTTTTTTATTTAACAAAGAACAAGGAGAATGCCTTATATGTGATGTCATTTCCTTCTTCTTTTTTTCTTTTTCTTTTTCTTTTTTTTTTTAAATTTTTTTTGTGTCCTGTTTCTTCCCAATTCCCTTCGAAAAGCTGGGAAAGATTTTTTTTCTTTTTCTTTTCATGACTTTCTTTAACAAAGATAATGGGCTCCCAAAGTAACCCTTACATTTCTTATTAGGGTTGCTAATGAACCGAGTTCAGCTTGCCATGAGCAAAGCGTGAGCCTTATCTTAAACTCACATAGCTGAGCCTAAGCTTTAATTTGAGCTTGTTAACTAAATGAGCCAAAGTCGAGCTACAATAAGATTAGCTTGTTAAAAGCTTGGCTCAGTAAGGATTTTATATGTATAATGTTATAGTAGAAATGTAAAAAAAATTCGATCCTTGAGTCTAATCTTAGAGATGAATACATGGACTTTGAATTTCTCAAATCCCATAAATATAATAAAATTTATAATTTAAAAAAGTCTCAATATCTATCACTTCACAGCAAAATCGAATAATTGAAAAAAAGAACCACATGTTAATAAATATGATCAATGCAATATTGATAAATTAAGATCCATCTATCAATCTTGCTTCTTCTACTTCTATTTTTGTATAAAAAATATTAAAACTATTTCTGTCAGTGTACTAAATTCTGTAACGGTTTGGGTCACATGTCTCCTTTTTGGGATAAATGCCACTTTTACATCACATGCCTTACGTACAGGTATATCAAGTCCGATGTGCACTGGATTCCCTTCTGGGACATTGTTTAAGCCAAAAATTACAACCATTTATGTTTAAGGAAAAAATCGACACCCAAATGAATACTGTAAGTTTATTATAAAAAAAAATACATTAAAGAACGAGTAAAGATCAACTCTTGACCATAAAAGTACACATCCCAAAAAAATAAAAAAGTTGGTGGGTTCTTTCCACTATTTTGGCAGAAAAAAAATAGGTGAAAATGAATTTCGTGCAAATGGCACCAGGTGCGAACACATCAGCACCAAAAAATGATAAGTGTGCCCCAAAAGAGTAAATCACTTTTCGGTGCTGATGCGTCAGCCCCATGGTGCCATTTGCACCTGTTTGCATGAAATTCATTTGCACCTAATCCCAGCCCCTTTCTCTGCAGTGAGGATTTTATAGGCTGGCCCCTAAACTGTGTTAACGTCTGCCGATGGTCAAGCAGGTGGAAATATCAGCACTGAAAGTGATTTTCACTTTTTGGGGGTGTGTGTAAATCACTTCTGATGCTGATGTGGCAGCCCTTTGAACTAGGCGTTTGCATACACCAAGTAGAAAAGCCTTGCCACTTTCTTTGAGGTATGAACCGGATGGCACTGCAAGCATGACGATAAGCAGACATAAGGTCCAGGAAACGAACCTGAGCCGTAAGTAACACAAGGTTTCCATCATCTGATCATGTTGATCTTTGGCATAGGGTTTGAATCATCTCTGGTTCGAGTGGAGGGAAGCCGTGCCAGTACTCCAATGAGTTGGGATTAGGTACAACAATTTAGAAAGTGCCTAAAGTTGGAATGACGTTAAGACTGACACGTCAGCACCGAAAAGTGATATTTTGAGGATGTTTTTACTTGTTGTGTCATTCCAACTTTAGCCACTCTCTAAATTGTTGTACCTAATCCTCTACCTTATAAATGTATTTACTGACAAAGGATGTCTTGGTAACTTAGAAATGGGTGAAAGAGACAAAGGCTCAAAGAAAAGTGTTATTGTAAATTTACAGTAAATAACTTATCAAAGTACCTTTTATCACGGGATTTCCAGGCATGGTGTGGCATGCTGGATAAGTACAAGCAGGTCAGCTTGCTAAGCTGGTGACGTCTGTGGGTGTTGTACCGGAGATCCGGTTTCACAACCCATCTTCACCTGACTAACAAATTTACCACTAATGTTTATCTATCAAAAAAATCATAATGTTTTCTCTCCTTCCAAACCCAGATAAATCATATACAGTGTGAGCTACACCTAGGGGTGGCAATGTTTGATACGACCTGCGAACCCGATACCAAAATAAGAGGGTTAGGGTTGACCCTAAACATGTTTCAGCTCAAAACAGGTCAACCCACTTTGACACAATTAATAGATGAGTCGGGTTAGGGTTGAAGTAAATCGTCTTATACCCTTACCTTAACATGACATAAACCCGACTCGTCAAGACGAAGTAACACATAACCCACAAACCTGACACAACCCAACACGAAAAGTAAGCAGGTTAGGGATGACTCAAAATCTGTTTCAGGTCAAAACAGGTTAACCTACTTTGACATGATTAATAAATGGGTCGGGTTAGGGTTGAACCAAATAGTCTTATTCCCTCACCTCGACACGACACGAACCCAACCAGCCAACACGAATTGCCACCCCTACCTATACCAATTCATAGAGGTTGGAACCCTAGATTGTTTACCTGTGACAATATCTCCTAATGCAGTTTGGATCCTGTCCAGCCTCCTTAAGGCCATTAGGACTTGTCTGGTCTAACAGGTTGACACATCACCAAACAAGATCCATCCGACCACTGTTTTTGGTGACGTATCAACTAGTTAGTTAGGCCAGACAGGTAGATTCTATTCCTAGGATTTGGTACAATCCCTTAATGATCGAACAAGCCCAACATCAGGGGCAGACACATCAGTGTAGAAAAATAAAAACACTTTTTGGCACTGATGTGTCTGCCCCTGATATCGGGTGGACCTTTTTGGATTTGGTAGGACCAACTAAAGTTTCCCTAGGGTAGGACTGACATCAGGGGTCAACACATCAGCATTAAAAAAGTGACTTACACTTTTTGGCAGTGATGTATCAGTCCTACCTTAGAGTGACTTTAGTTGGTCCAACCAAATCCTCATGGCATCGCAGGATTTGATAGGACCCTTAAAGTTAACCTAATGTAGAATGACATTAGGGGCCAACACAGCAGCACCAAAAAAAAGTGATATACACTTTTTGGGGATACTTTTCACTTTTTGGCATTGATGTGTTGGCCTCTAATGTCATTTTTATTTTAGGTTAACTTTAAGTTGTCCTACCAAATCCATTCCACCTCAGGGTAGTATCCTATACTCAATTTAACAAAGGGATCGCTAAGGTATTATAGTCATTTTAAGGTCCGTGTGGATTTGGTGCACCCCTCATAAAATGTCTAAGATCCACCGGGCAAAAGGGGGGGCTCTTTCGGGGGTGATTTTCAGTTGGGCGTGGATGTCTGCCCTGATGCAGGGCAGACCTTAGGCATTCTTTAGCAC
>JAOXJP010233394.1:0-10325 GCA_025762735.1 Platanus orientalis | reverse complement strand
TAAGCTGCGATACGCGAGACGTACCCGTATCTCGGGTCTGCGATACGAGTTGCGATAACGATATTTTGAACCTTGCTGTAGAGTTGGTGGTGGGCTTCTATACTCCATCAACAGCACTTGTGCCCATTACTGCAGAAAAGTGTGGAGCCTTGGCCCACCAACCACACCTCTCACTAGTGTGTTAGGTGATGTTTTGTGGACTATTTTGACTTGTTATGTAAGCAAAAATATAATTGATGGGCTTCGGTGAGTGCCCTTGGCTCATGATTTGGTTACTTATTTTTTCTGTCTTTTTTTTCAGGATTTTTTTTCAAAGAAAATAGGTTTATATTTTGTTATCCACTAAACACTCTCACTTAAAAAGTCGAATCACTACTCATAAGAGGTCAAAGCCATAAAAAAGAAAATTTCTGAATATGTTGACAAAGACAATCTAACAAACCCAATTATTAAAAGCAATGACCTTTTGAGGCTGAATTTGGCACTAAGTCTTATCAAACAAATTGTATTTATGCCAAGTAGGGTTCCTGTCCATCTATGGCTAGAACATGGATTTCTTCGATCCCTTGGTGATTACAGAGGGAAATGACGTCATTTACAATTCAAAATCTCTCTACAATCCAAACAGGCCTATCACAGCTACAAATGTGGGTGTGATTTGATAGAAGTTTGAATAAAATTCTTTGAAGTTTGAATAAACCTCATCTTCTTCCCGCTATATAATGATCCTTTTGTGAAAAGAAAACCCAAAAAAAAAAAAAAAAAGGAGTTTTTGATTACCCATAGAAGGAACCAAAGAGGTTTCAAGGTAGATTAAGTTCTTGTTGGTGATGCAACTTGTGCCAGGGACTGCCCAAGCCTAACTGGCCAACACAGATTTTCGGTGGCTACCTGTTAGCCATTTTTAACTTGGGTTGTGCCTGGGTGGGTTCGAAAATGCACAAGCCAACTCAGAGTCAGGTTGGGCTTGGTCGCGGTTTTGCGCAACCCCACCAAACTCGAGCTAGCCGATGTTACATGACGTATTTGGTCTTTAGTTTACTAAAACTCCAGGTGTTGCTAACGAATGATACAAGTAGCATAAGAAGAAGAAGAATTAAGAAAAATGCTTTCAGGGACCAAGTTTACACAAAAAAAACAAAAAAAAAATCTGATAATGAAATATCAAAAACCCTAAATCAGAGAGATCAAAACACAAGCATCAACGCTAAATCAAAAACCCTAAAACAGAGAATCTGAGAGAATCAGTGATTAGAGACATGATCAAACATTGATGATATGAACAAAAGATCTGCCGATGATGATATGAACAACCAATTGAATGTGAAGAAAAAAACAAATCAAACAGAACTTCTACCTGTCTGTTGATTAAAAAACACACACACAAACACAAAATGTAGTAGAGAAAATCAAATCCAAACCCTAGATGTTGAAACCGATCCATGCAGGGCAAAAAAAACGGACTGAAGAATAGTACCTTGATTTGGGCACTGAGAAACCCCCAATCGGTAGCTGTCTCTGTCTCTGATATCCAAAACCTGACACCACTGCCTGACTCTGATTTTTGCTATATTGTGAATCCCGTCACGGTGGAGCTTCACTCCAGAATCCAAGCGATCTAAAAAGACCGGAGCTGAAAGTCCCGTCACGGGAAGAGGGATGATAACGCGGGAAGAGGGGTAGAAAAAAGACCGGAGTATAGGTGTTTCTAAAACGCTGGGCGTGGATGGAGGATAGCCGGGGTTTTAAAAACGCTGGCCATATTGTTTCCTTCTACTTCGGATCAACGGGTTATAGGGTGTATAAAATCAGGGATGATATCGTATGTACCACACCCTGATGGGATCACTCGGAGGCGGAATCAATTCACTTTTTTGAGGTTTTTGACTCTTCTTCCTGAATGGTCACATCAGAAGTGTGGTGCACTTGATATGACGCCATAAAATCAAACGTGACTAGGACGGCAAGATCTTCAGGTACAAAGTCCACTTAGTGGCCAAAGGCTACAACCAAGCCTGGTCTTGACTCCAGGCTTCAGAATGGGAAAAGATCAACCTTATTGTTAAAATGACGGCAGTGCGTCTTGTAATCTTCATAGTTTTTCACTTCTCTTATAAAGTTTTCCGACTTTAAGGTAAAAATCACATTGTTATGTATAATTATAGACAAGGTTTTGAAAACGTTGTTTATGCTATTTATCCCATTTAACATCATTTTGTTATAAAAATGTTGTATAAAATTATACCTTTAATAGCGTTTATATAAAATGCTACCTAAAACATGTTATTAAAAACCATTTTTGTTCTAGTGAGGTTATGGAACATTATGAGACATGACATACTATAAGGAGAAGATGAAATAGAAGATCTGTTTTCTATTATTTAATTTTAGTTATTTGTTTAGACATTATAATTTTTAGTTTCAATGGACAATGGATCCATACAATGGGATATGTTTAGTTTATGAGAGATGGGGTGTGTTTTCTATCAATTCCACTACAGATAATGAGTGTTATGTTGATAACTTTAAAGAATAATATTTTGATGCATATGTTAGGGAATATAATGATGAGAAGATTTGATTCCGATACATGTGAGGATAAAAAAAAATTATAATGACTCTTAATAATGTTCCACTATGAAGGGTCATATGTGAAAGAAAGTTAAGAATAAGAAGTTAGTAACACTCTAGATTTTGTAACCAATAGGTATGGACTTCAGGGCATTACACGTTTTGAAACTTATCCCATATTTATAGAGGTGTTATAGGAGGAGTTTAAGCCCAGTGGAAACTCTTACTCCTACTAAGATTCGTGTACAAGAGTTTGGTTAGGATTTTGATGCCCACATGGACGTCCAGTTAAACTAGGACTCCAATAGTTTTCACCCGGGCTTTCTTCTTCTTTAATTTCTCCTCAAATTAATGACATGCATGTATATGATTTGATAATTAATTGGATTTGAAGTTTGTATTATGTACACAATGTCACACACTCACACTAATTAGTAGAAAAATCCACTCACACACGCATGACAGTTTTTTAAATAGAACACACCTCTATACCCACCATATATAGAAAGTTGGCCCCTAGAATTGAACATGTTCAATGAGGTAGCCCTGTAAGGAGATGGACCAAGATATCTAACACCTTTGCTGGTTCTCAATCAAACCACTTATCTAGAACCTCTAAATCAATTAGTTTAGGTAGAGTTTAGTTTTTTAAAAGAATTTTAAAAGAAAAAAAGAATTATTTTAAATGATGTCTAGTCACATCATAAAAAAAGAGCAGCTAGTGATGAGTCTCTATCATCTTGGATTAGGCTCTTGGTGAGTGCACTCCCTTTCTAAGAGGTCCATTCATCATGCATTAATCAAGGCCCACGTGAACTAGAATTGCTTCCTATTGACGGGAAGGATTAAGTACTACATCTATGAAACTTGAGGGGAAATCACAAGGAGTGCAAATGCTAGTGAGGTGCTTCTTCTTCTATCTTGTCTGCATCTAGCGTGAGAATAAACCGAGCATGACAACAACCATCAAGATGACTGCTTTTTTCTTTGTTTGCACACTCACAAGAAGATTTTACAACTTAACTTCATAGACTAAAAGGATTGTCTTCTGTCCACAAATAAGTTTTTGGACTTCAAGAGATATACACATACCCAAAAAAGTGAAAATCACTACTTTTCTGGTATGTGTATGCCTATTGAAGCCACAAGATTATTTGTTGACAGGAGACGATCTCAATAGACAAAAGGGGGGGGGGTAGACAGAGAGAAGGAAAGTAATTATTTTGGCAACATCCCTCTTTGACAAGATCAATTGCTCGCTGGAAAATGATCAGCTCAATCAAACTTTCTACAAGCATGCATAAGCATCTTGCTCGAGCTATCACGTACCAAAAAAAGGCAGGAAAAATCCCAAGCTATATCTTGGGTTTGTTTTCTTTCTTTCTTTTATTTTTGTTCTACATGGCAGCTCGAGCAAGATGGCTTGCTCATGCTTATGGAAACCTTGCTTGAGTTGATCCTTTGCCTTGCTCGCTCTACCTTTTCTCTTATGTTGTTTTCTCCTATCCAACCCCTCTATAGATCCATTTTCTTCTTTTGATCTTATCTCTTGATTCGTCCTTTCTCTCAAACTCTATCTTCTCTCCTTTCTTTCTCTACCTCAAACTCTTATCTTCTTTCTTTCCTTCTTTCTCTTTGAATTCTAAATTCCATCTTCCCCTTTCACTTCTATCTATTCCTCCTTTCCCTTACTTTCCTGTTATGCAAATGTTTTATGACAAAAATGAGTGTGATAAGTGGTGTAATGTGCACATAGACAAACACATTATGTGTTTTTGAATTTGGTGCCTCTTTTAGGACACTACTTTGTGAACTGAGAACTTTTGTACACTTTTACCTTCATATACACCATGTCTCAATCCTTTGAATGGTCATACCAATTTTTGTCACAACCATTAGTTATCATCATTCCATGGATATCCACAACCATGTCTTGTGCGCCCTCCTCCCCCCCCCCTCAAAAAAAAAAGAAAGAAAGAAAGAAAGACAGGAATTGGTGGGTATTCATAAAGTGAACCATGCTTTGATTAAGAACTCATTGGTTACTCGGAAAACTCAACCAGGTTACTCAACTTAGCATAGTTTCTAGTTAACCAAGTGCAAAAAGTAGGATGAGGTCAACAACCTGGTTATCTAGTAACTCGACCAATTTTTCCAAGTAACTCGGGTGAGTTTTCTTGGAACGAGATCAAATAACTCGGTATTAAGATCACTCTGCCCCCTTTCAGCACATATAAAGAAAAAAAAAGAAATAAAAGAGAGAGAATAAGAGAATACAGAAGAGATCGGAGACAACGTTGATAAAGGTATGATAGGTGGAGTTATGTAAGCCATGAAGGCAATCTTAGCCTTGGTAATGGCTTTGTCGGCAACTAATTCTGGGAGCCTATGGTAGGGAATACAAATTATAGCATGGCCGGAAATAACGATATAGGTTGAGCTAGCTGGAAATGACGATAATGGTTGAGAAAAAATGTAACCATGTGCTTCAAGCCCTCAAGTCATTGTCTTAAGTCAAGATGGGCTTGAATATCCTGTCTTAGCTACTCCTCCACCGGAAAGATCTCCATCGCTGAAAGATGGAGGAGATAATGAAATAATGAAAGAGAGAATAGGGATGTTTTAGTTCCCATCTTTTTTTCCCCACTTTTAATACTTTGGACTTTGATCAAGAAGTAAAGCCTTGGGAAATGGAAGATGAAGAAGTGATAGAAATTAAACAAAAATTATAAAAAAGAAATTGAAAGCTTTAAAGTCCCCTTGGCTTCTATGCACACAAAATCCGTGCACAATGCATGTGCAGGGGCTTGGAAGTGCTTGCATCAGCACCAAAAAATGATAAGCACGTGGCCCAAAAAGTGTAAATCACTTTTCGGTGCTGATGCAACCACTCTCAGGTCCCAGCACATGCATTGTGCATGAATTTTATACACACAGAATCCAAGCCGCTTTAAAGTAGGATTCCATATGGTGGTTGTCGTTTGGGGAGAAAGCAGTGAAACAGAAAATAAAAGGAAAAAAGGAAAAGATTTTTTTTAATTTTAATTTTGACTCATCTTTGTACACCTATTTTCTTATCATGATAGGAAGAATGGATTGTTGTAACCGATAGAAATCCCATAATAAGCCTCTAATGTCTGCTTGTCATAAAAATAAAAATCACATGAATATATTTTTCTTTTAAATTAACATAAATACAAAAAAAAAAAAAAAAATCCATCTCAACCCCACCTGGTTCTCAAAAAATAAAAAATAAAAAAATAATAAATAATAAAAAACCATCAACATACAATCTCCAAGTTCGCTCACATTAACCATTCACATATCTAGCCTGCATGGCTGTGAAATCAGAAGGGAAAGTGGTACATGGCCTTCTATTTTTCTTTATCATGTTTGTTAAGAACAACAAAATAAAAAATAAAACCAAAGACAAGGAGAATATCAGTCTGTGAAACACAAACTTAGAGCATGCGTTTGTATAAGCAACAAACATAGGGCAAAGAGTGGAAGAGCATGGATCAGGTGAATGGTGCAACCTTACATAAACCCCTCCCAATTTATGGACTTTTTGTTATATTTACTTCTTTTTAGTTTTTACTTCCCTGTGAAGGTTAAACATGCAGAATCCCCATCATTTTCTATAGCATTGGAACCAGACAAAACCCCTTACCATCGTTTTTGGATGAAACGAATCTAGGACTGAACACCAACAATCTTTTTGACTGGGATAGAGGATCGAGACATATATACATGTAGTCTCCAGTCAAGTATTGTGAATATGATAGCTGAAAATAGGACCTTGGATCTCAAGGCCACGAGATTGAACATGAAAGGGAGCTGCGAAGATGACCACCATTCTCACAAAACAACAAAATTTCAGGGCCTTGGTAAGAGAAAATTGGAAATCAGGGCCGATCCAAGTTTTTAAACACTGGAAGCATGGGGCCTGTGAAGAAATTCATGAGCTTTGCTTGGCAATCGCTTGGGATCCTCTCCTACATCGTAAGCCGACAATACACACGTACTCCAAAAAATGAAAAGTACCTGATGTATTAGGGCATGTGTTCACTGAAGAGTGAAGATTGCTGTAAGAGGATCCGAATTGCTCGGTAATAGTTGTCAGTGACTCACAAGTAATAGTTGTCAGTGACTTATAAGGAAATTTATAAACTCAGTCTGACATGGTTTTGATAAAGATATTGACCTAGCATGCTCTAAAATTCTCTTTTGCCATATCATTATGCAACTCTTAGAACTACATGAGCTCACCAATCTTAAATCCAAAGCGAGATGGAAATGGGTCATTGTTCTCAATCCCAATTATGAGAAAAGCCTCTTGAAATGATTACTATCTACCATACAAGTTCTACTTCAGGTTGGCAAGTCACAGTCGTTTGCTACTAGATACCAACAGGATTAAGGCCTTGGTGGCAATCGAAGAACAATGTTACCAAAGGAATGGCATCTTGGCCATCGATTTCATCCACTTCATCTACGTTAGTTTTGTTGGTTCCATGCACCGACACCAACTACATGGGTAATGTACATGCCATTGGCCACATACTATATGTTGTCCTGGATTATCATAGTTAGGGATGTAAATCCTACCGAGGGTAGGGATAATCGTCCAGGTCTTATTGTGAAACAAAAAAGCCACCCTGCCACAGCAAGCGGGTTGGTTGCTCTGTTGTCGCTGGGGAGCTCTTGGCAAAGAGAACTTAGGATAAATTGCTAAAACAAACGGGAGATGAGGATTGATCCATTTTGTATAATTCTGAAGAAAGAGTGTTAGCAAGTGGAGACATTTCTTTGCCCCCCTTCAAAAGGAAATGTGGGTAGGGTAGAGCTTGGCAGAGGGTTCGAGAATAGGGTACGGATTAGTCCGGGCTAGGTCAGCCTGAGGTCATTCCAAACCAGTTCGAAATGCAGTACATGGATATAAGCTTGGTCCAAGCCCAAACTTAGCCCAGGGCAGGAAGTCCAAACTCAGCCCAATTTGAAAAGACAGGCTTTGAGCCAAGTTTGTGCTGCCCACACTTAATGGCCGAGTTAAAAAAATACTTGAATGCAACCTTAAGCTTGTTAAAAAGAATTTAAACACTAGCCATTACCCCGTTCTTCTGATAATATTGAAACCGTTGGGACTAAGACCAGTTACTTTCATAAGCAGCAGGTCATATCCCATTGATTTGGAGGCCTTGCCTTGATTATGAAAAATCGATAGACAATGAGTGAGATTATAAGCTCTCTCTAGTATTATTTCTCTCTCACACTTGACCGTTGGGCAATTTCCTTGCATACAAGTATGCTGAGCAGTACACCCTAGTTGGTCTCCTTGGTTTAAAAAGTAAATGAGCAACACCACCTAACCATACAACATGAATATTTTTATTTAAACTTGCTCCTTTACTGGTTTAGCAAACAAACCCCAGATATTAGGGACTTGTATCCTCTGCGACGCAGTGAGCCCCAGACATAAAGGGGCGTGGGGCCCTGCAAAGAGTGTATAGCCCCACTCTCCTTTGTGTCTGGGGCTCACCACATTGCAGAGTGCCACGTCGTAGAGGATATGGCTCCAGATATTAGAGTAGCCTAATCCACCTATAACTAGGAAACAAAAAAAGTGCAAAAACATATAGAAACCAACTGAAAAATCTAAAACTTCATAGAAAAAGAGACTCAATTGAAGAAATCAAAACTACTTTAGAACCCTTCAGCCATGTTGATGCACTCCCGATTTGAGAATCACCACCAAAATGTGAATGTGTCATAGAGGAATGTGTAGCATCAGTCGAGTGGGTTGTCGTTGAATGGGTGGAGTTGGTAGAGTTGGTGGTGGAATGGGATAAGTGATACTTGTGAAGAGATTTCTCAACCTTCTCTATGTACTGTCCAATGCTCATCTCTCTCAATTTTAGTTTGGAAATTTGTCAAATTAGACCAAAGGTCTATAAAAATTGTCAAATAATGGAGTAAATTAAAACCTTACCCAAAATGGACTTTTAAATGTTAAATTATTATTATTATTTTGTTCTTTTTTATCTTTGATTACTTGTCAAATTTGCCAAATGAACCGATTTGACAAAAAATCATCAACGAGAGAAGTAATACAACCTCTTCATCGTCCCCTTATTCACCGCCACCGCCACCGAATTTGTCTGTGTCGTCGCGGCAAGTGCACGTCAATTAGACAAACTCACCAGCTCAGTTTGGTAATAAAGTTAGATTTCAGAGGCATTTCCAAAGCTAGTGTGCCTTCCTCGGAGAAGACCGGTGAGTTGGGAGATGAGGATTTCTCGCCCCATTTGTTTCTCTCATGAGAGTGCCATGGTTGGCCGGACTGGATGTGGGTGTTAACTCTCTGCCCTACTTCTCTTCCAACTCCTTTTCATGAAAGGAATTGATCGAAAATGAAATGAAGAAAGAAAGATATCTCCTCCCACCGCTTCTAACAATGGTTGACGAAAAAGAGGTAAATTTGTAATAAATTTTGAAAAAAAAAAAAAAACAACTGTTTTGCGTATTGGCATGGCATCCTCCATGGCTCAAGTAGATGAATCAGATAGTTATTTATTTATTAAAATTTTCTGCTTCCTCTTTCAATTGTACCAGGTGGGTCTATTCACATAAAATCATAAAATCAATCTGTGGAGTTTCTTGTCTGTTTACAGTTTTTGTGCTTTTCTGTTTGATGGGAAGAGTTATTCACAGTCTATTTATCTAGGGTTATTGGAAGAAACATGGATGTCCACACTCATTTGATGAATTTACGGTAAATGAAAATCTATAAATAGCTAAACCTTTTTTTTATTTTTTATTTTTTATGAATAACAACTATATTAAAAGAGAGAAAAAAAGAAATAGAAATACAAGAAGCACATGCATGACCCAAAAGCCTCATAAAATCCAAGCACTAGGCATAAGGCTTAGTTGGTGATATCACTAATACAAAGGCCCTTAAAATATGGATACACGATATGATGCCCCATGAAGCAACCTCAAAGATGATGATGTCAATGTTCTCATCAATATAAACAAGTAAACCTTGAAAAGAGTATAATTATACTTTTTTTTTTTGTATAAGTATAAACAATTAAGTCTATGACATTGTTCTTACTTTTGAACAGTGTAATATTGTTTAGATCTCCATTACCTTGTTTTCAAGGTTCAACAGAGCTTGGGAGTTGTTTAGGTACTATTGCCACTGGAGAAAACGGTTGAAAATTTGATATGGTAATGGAGTATTCACCGTAAGGCATTGGTGATGGTTTACTTAAAATTTGAAAAGATGAGTTAGAAGTAAAAAAGTAATTATATGTTATGAAAATCCAATTCGGATAAGGTTCTAATTTACTATATTATTTGGCAATTTCGGAAAACCTTGGTCCGATTGACAAATTTCCCATTTTAGTTTAGGTGGATTTTAGACTATTGGTCTAGTGTTTGATCCAATGGTTATATATATGTATATATTTGATATTATTGATATGCTTGGGATGGGCTGTATCCAAATACAACCAAGTTCAGGCTGGGTTTCGGGCTACTTATATGTTATCTAGTTAGGGCATGGTCAGTTCGGGCTATAAAGACACTTGACCAAACTCCGCCTAAATAACAACTGGCCCTGAACTCAGCCCAACCTAAACTCAAGCTTATCTAACCTGCCCAAATTTTGGGCCAAGCAAATCAGGCTTAGCGTAGCCTAGCCTATTTTCAGCCTTAATCATTGTATATGATGACTAGTTCATATATCC
>JAOXJP010233393.1:0-10325 GCA_025762735.1 Platanus orientalis | reverse complement strand
GTATTAGGTGAGTCAATAAATCAACATGTGGGACCCATAACAGAGCTAGTCGACAACTAGGGGAATCTTCATCTGTTGTTGATTTAGTTATTTTAGGAGTTTTAAAAATAGAGGACTAGTATTGGTAAGTCTTTAGTGTTAGAAGTTTCTTATTAGGAGTTTCTATGTTGAAATTAAGATAGTTTCCCATTCTTATTAGGAGTTTCTAAACTCCAAAATTTTGTAAACTTATAAAGGGGCATAGTGCCTAATGATTGGAATTATTATTGATGAATTGATGAAATAAAATATGGGTTCTATTCCCTCTTCTCACAGTTGGTGCTGTGTGAATTCTTTAGGGGTTGATGCCACTAGAAACCCCAATCAGTTGGTGCTGAGTGGTTCTCCCTCTTTCTTCTTTGTCTTCTCTTCTTCGTTGTTGTTGTTCTTCTTTTTATCTATATCTCTCCTATTGTTCATGATCATTACTTGTTGCTGCATACGATTGAAGTAGTATCAATTGTGATCAAGTCTTGAAAGGGAGAATCGATAGCTGTTGGAATTAAGGATTACAACAGGTCTATATTGAACCCCATGGCTGAGGTATTTCTGGGCAGATTCTCTGTCAAAATTGTCCCACCTAAAGTGAGGCCTTTTGATTTTTTTTTTTAGGTTTTCTTCCTCTCTGTGTTACTCATTTAAAACCCTAAAATCTACTTAGTATTTGGTAGATTTGCTGATTTTTCTGGTACCCTAATCCTAGTTCTTTAAAGTCTTGTTTGGTGGATATTCTGAGACAACCTGTTCATTCATATATTATATATATAATATAATTTTATTCACTGGATTGACCTGAAATTCTGTGTGCTGATTCACTTATAGATTCTCTATTAGCCTGCCAAATTTCAGACCATTCTGACAAGTCAGTAGGGGCATTTTGGCCATTTCATATATGCTGTCCAGATCTTTCAGAACCTTGCTTTGAGTTAATTCTTGATCTAAGGCGTTATTTTCAGTTGATTTTGGGCCCACACCTGCAGGAATCAACAGCCCCTAGGCTGTCGTGCACCAAAGACTCATCATTGAAAGTATCTTTTAGCAACCTTTATTCTATATCTTTGCAAGACTGCAAACAAAAACAGGATGACTGATTCAAATTTTGATAGAAACATTGTGAATGGGATCTGGGATCTCAAGTTTCATAGGAATTTAAATGAATGGGAGGTGGGAGAATTGGTGAAACTTCATAATCTTTTAAAATATCATAAGCTGAATCCCAACAAGAAGGGCAGTGGATTGTGGTACTTGGACAAAAAAAGGTATATTTTTTGTCAAATCATTTTTCTTTGCCATGGGAAAACCGTCTAGTTCTTCATTTCCCCATTAGACAGTGTGGTGCAGAGGAATTCCCTTTAAGGTAGCTTTTTTCATTTGGAATTCGATTTTGGACAAATTCTCGTTATGGATCACTTGAAAAAGAGAGGGTGGAGCTTTGCAAACAGATGTCTTATGTGTTATTTAGAGGAAGAATCAGATGGCCACTTGTTTATGCATCGTTGTTCTATGCATTAATGTGGAGTTCCTTCCTGGTTTATATGGGGGTGGGGTGGATTTTCCTGCATGGTCCTTACTCTCTGGTTGGTTTCTACCAGGCTAGGAGAATCCTTAAAACGGTTTGGGATTATCTTCCTTGAGCTCTCTGTTGGAATGTTTGTAAGGAGAGAAATAGGTGAATCTTTGAGGGCAAGGTAGGTGTTATCGAAGATCTTCGTGTCAATACTTATAATTTTATCTATGACCATTTGTTGGTCAGGAAAGATTTCAACATTGCTCTTTGTTATTTGACATGGAATAGGGAGACCCTTTATCTATGAGATAGTGCTTTGCTTGGGGTGTTTGGGCTTGTATTGTTTTCTTTTTCCTATCTTTTTCCCCCCTTTTTTTATATAAGGAATTTAGTTATTCATGATGAAAGGGAAAACGTGGGATGCATGTGACATCAAAACCAACCCTTGAAACAAGAAGAAGATCTACTCAAATACAAGACGGTCCCAATAAAAAACCCAATCTTGGTATTTAACCCCTTGAGAGATATGGAGAATCGAGTCCCAATAGAACACAAGACCCCACATTCTTTTGTAAATTGCCTGGCACTTGAGAAGCCTGATTTTCAAAGATCCAAGCATTCCTCTCCAGCCAAAGGACCCAAAAGATAGCAAATGGGATGCATCTCCATATCAATCTGCTGCACTTATGTAGTAGAACTCTCCCCAGCCCTATACTCCACATTTGAATCAACACCTCAACATAATCTGGCATGACCCAATCCACATTGAAGCGATTAAGGATGCTGATCTCCAAAGTGATAGGGCAATGAATAAAGAGATGGCCACACATTTCCACAGCCTTGCAGCAGAGATCAGCAAATCTGTTGTGAGGACTCTGTTGTGCAGAGCCAACCACATGAAAAAGGCCACTTTAGATGGCATCCTTCTCTCCCAAATGAATCTAGCAGGGAAGAACCTATTGGTAGGGCGTGCCAAGGGGCACTAGAAGGACCTCACTGAAAAGGAACCATCCTACGAGGCTTTCCAACATCTTTCATCATCCAACTTAATGTTGCCCAGCTTTACACTGTCAAGTCTACACCATGTACCATGTACACTGGAAGGATGCACATAAAGTTGGGATAAGGCTGTTTGTTGTTGTTGTTGTATTATACCTTGTACCTTCATTGGTTTGAGGGGTGGAGGAGAGTATCAATGGCTATTGGCTGCTGCAATCTACTCCAAGTTTTGTCATTTTAGCTACATAAGAAAAGAAGGTGTGGGGATGTAGTGACAATTCTCCTTTTTGCATAGAAAATGTAATATCCAATGAAGGGACATAAACACAATAATATGCTGCATTATGTATCACAGGGTTTTACATCTATAGCACTATACAATCTACAAATTGAGTTAATTTCAGTATGCCCAAGGAAGAAATTACTGCTTCTTCTTATTCATCAAAAAATAAAAAATAAAAAATTACTGCTTCCGCTTCTGGATGAAATGTACAGATTAGGAGACATGAGTTAATTACATCATGCTGGGTTTCCTAGGATATGCATGAATAGACTTGTCATTGGTGCACATTTATGCAGGGTCTTATTATTGCAGCTGATGCTTTGGTGTGGGGGTGGAGGGACTTAAAAGTCATCAAGTTTGTTCCTTCACTGCCATTAGTGCATAATACCCATCAGCAAAATACATTTCCTGTGCAAACGAGTCATGTGCCATGCCCTTCATGGAGAATATGGCATTAACTTTGAAAAAAGAAGTGTTGGATTAATGATTTCTGGGTAACATATATATCACAACGAATCTGTTCATCCATGTTTTGGCATCTTATGACGGCTAGGTATAGATGACCAGGATCTCCTTCCCATTGTTCTTCTTTGTTGAAGTCCATTGATAGTCTTAGAATTGAGGTTTTTATAAGGTGTGGTTTTGTATTCTATGAGGGTAATCATATGACCTAAATATTAACTTTGCTTCAGGATTATCTTGTTTATCTTCCCTTATTTATTCAGAAAAAAATTAGCATATTAGTTAATTTGGCATCATCATTGAACCAACTAATAGCTTAAACTGTGAGTGCAATTGTTGTCCTTCTCTTCTATATGGGGGTTCTGTTTTAATATTCAGGTTTTTGTTTTTTTTTTCTTGTATTGTTTCTAAAGCATATTGCTTACTTGGAAACCAGGTATGCATAGGAAACAAGGCAGTGGACTGGTTCCGTGGCCACAAAGGCTTACTACAGCACCCCCTCGCCTGGACGAAGTTGGTGTAAGTTCTGAGGAATATCAAAAAGACACTGTAAGTTTCTGAAATTTCTTTTATTACAGCTGTATCTAATATGGCTTCTGTCTATCAGGTTATCATTCTTCTATCTAATGTATAATAACTTAGATATTCATATAATGCAGGAAATTTGGCATCATAGAGTGATTGAATACTGGAAGCAGATGAAATCTGTAATACAGAGGAATTCTTTCAGAAACATTATGGATATGAAGTCAAACCTTGGTGGCTTTGCAGCTGCCCTTAAAGAGAAAGATGTATGGGTGATGAATGTTGCTCCTGTCAATGACTCTAGCAAATTGAAGATCATTTATGACCGAGGCTTAATTGGAACTGTTCATGACTGGTATGCATCTTAAACTGGTTCCTTTATGATGGTTAATTGGTCACTGAAAACCTGGATGAATTCATTGATTGATTTACTGATGTGATGCTAAAATTTATATATGAGAGCACTTACGAGCCATCTAAGAAGCTTATTAATGTTTTCTATGCTTCTCATTGACTTGGCATGCTGTCAATCTACTGGATGCATGCTTTTATCATTGTCTTGCTGGTGTCACTGTGTTAATGGAATGTGAATGAAATTTCATCACCATTTGCAGACTAATTACATTCAAGGACAATACATCTTTCGTATTAGCATGAAAATGTACTTTTAGTTGTGCAGCTGTTTTATTCACAGTTTTATCACCTTGTCACTTATTGAGCTGTTTGTTTAACGCGACTCCTTGAATTGCACTGCCCTTCCAAGAAGACTGAGATTAATCATTGAAGTTAGGGAGAGTAAAATTTCATAAAATATGGGAAGAAAAAATAAACAGGAAGGACGGTGCGGTGATTCAATCAGATATTGGAACATTCAGAAAAGAGATGGCTTGGTTGGTGAGACACCATTAAAATGTGCTTCTGTTGACTTTACTTTTGTGGGGTCATAATTAACATGACATCCAAACCTCATTGCCCAAATTCTATTTCATGGCATGAATCACATGAAAATGTTTTGTTTATGATTTGATGTAAAATTCATGCTTGGTTGATGGATTTTTATGATTAAGTTTTTGTTTTCCTTTAAAGGGTATTTCATTACAGTAATGTCATAATGTACATATATGAATCTCATCACTCTTAGTTCTCTTCTATGGGGATTCCAACTCTTCTTTGGTAAGGTTTTTGACCTAAATTATACAATTCTGGGAGACAGGGATGATAAAAACTACTCAAGGCCATTCTGGACAATTTCGGAGGCAATTTGAACTTTGGACCTCACAAAGCTCTGTAGTGAGGACTCTAATGACTGCTCTTTTGCATCATAGGATCATAAATATCACCAAATTGAAGCTGAAGGACTGAGATGATCTTCGAGGTCGAAGTTGGAATTCGGTTTAGTTAGAAATTCTACTGTATCCACATCAAACTCTTGTTGGTGGAATTTACAGGCTTTTGTGCTTGAAACTTTATCTTATATAATGAAGATGGTAATAGATAGTTACATGCAGTATTAAATGTAGGTTTACTCGGTGGAAACCCAGTGGTCCCTAGCTTGTATTTCATTTCAAACTTTTGTGAAAGAGTGATTTTATCTTTCTACTGACCAACATTTCGTTCTTTATAAATATGTTGTTTGTTTTCTTGTTTAAGCTTCTGCTAACTATGAGTTTGTACCTACAGGTGTGAAGCGTTTTCTACCTACCCTCGCACATATGACCTACTTCATGCCTGGACAATATTTTCAGAGATTGAGGAGCATGGTTGTAGTGTAGAGGATCTACTCATTGAAATGGACCGGATACTACGGCCTAATGGGTTTGTCATCTTGAGAGACAAACCCCCTGTCATAAATTATGTTCGGAAGTTTTTAACTGCCTTACAGTGGGATGGCTGGTTATCAGAAGTTGAACCAAAGGTTGATGCTCTTTCCTCCCGCGAAGAAAGAGTTTTGATTGCAAGGAAGAAGTTGTGGGAGGAGGGTGCAGCAAAGATTTAAATTGTCATTTAACTTATAAACTAGGTAAATATCTTGCACATTAATTTTTCCCCACCCAGGTATGAGGCCTAAGGACATTACATTAGCTTTCTTCTGTTAGCTCATGTAGTTTGTTGCCACGGCCATAGCTGTAATCCTTTTTATGGGTTTTACATATAAATTTTGCTGTTAATTGTACCAGGTATAATGTTTGGAAGTGTATAGGTGGGGACTGATATTTGAAGCAGGAACTTTAGTATAATGAATCAATTGGCTTGCAAAAAAGAATTATATATCTATTTGCTGGTAAAAATCATTCAATCAAGTTGTTTGTTAGTGTTTTTTTCCCTGAAAAAGTTGTTTTGTTAGTGTAATTGTTAGTATAAAGCCCTTCTCTCTGTGTCACATTTTTCAAATCATCAACTGATCTCAAGATGCTCCCCAATCAAATTGATCAAATGCTCTTTAGTTTAAATGGGTTATTAGTTTGATTTTGGACGGTCCTCCTAGAATGACTCTGGGAAAACATGGTAATCAATGACAGATTTGATTAAGATGCTGTGATCATTACATTTGATAATTTTGTCTCACTACAAACATTGGACGGCTAATAGCCTTCTAAACCACCTTAAAGTACTCTATGGCTGCTCTTTAATAGCACACTTTTTCTTTTCTCCCTCCTTCCTAATCCTCCAAAATAGGTCCCAATCGATTGAGAAAGACAAAACATGAGATCTTCTCTGTGGAGAATCGTAAATGGGAGATTATTTAAGTACCTGACAAAAGATTCCCATACTTTAATAGCCTGTTTGCCGGCCACCTGTAATGTAATCATTTCATTTTAAATTCCCTAATGCATATGTAGCGGTAGCTATACCGGACCCTCTCCTGCCACTTATGACTTACTAACCTGTCTAAAAGGTGGCAGGACATTATTGGAGGGAACAAGGAAATTGCATTTTTCATATCTTCTCCACCAATCATCCCCTGCCACCTACTAGACAGGACCTTAACAGGTCATAGGCCAACAGGAAAAGATCTTTTGTGGTAGCCATGAGGTGGTGGATCATAATGAGCTCATTCAAATTTACACTGATTTGATAAATAAAATTAGGAATGAAGTCGTCTTAAGTTTTTCTATAAAATGAAATGATTCATGTGGAATAAATCACCGCAAATATGAATTTCTTATTGCCCATCTTTTGGATTCTTATGTCTTAGGTCAAATGAAATGCATTTGATTACTGGCTGCCAAACACAGCCTAAAACTACGACATGTAAAATCCAAGTAACATTCTATGAAGAGAAAAAGTTATTAAGTGGGTTATAAGTTAGGCGAGGTTTCCTTTGCTGAGTTTGAATTATTAGTCTAAATGGAGAGAGATGCCACATCATTATAAATCCAGCATGGGACACGATGCCTAAGAATGATTACTTTGGTAAATTATTGTGGACTTTAAAAATTATGTACTTACTTTATCACTGTCCTCCTAACCCTGTTTATTTGCCAAGAGACACTTTTTATTAGGCGTCTTGTCATGCCATAGTTGTAATGGCATGATCTCTCTAATTAGACCGGAGAGATTATTGAAACCCTCGTTGCGATGCGTCTGTTTTGGTGGGGAGGGGAGGGTTGAATAATCTCCATTTATGACTAAAGAGATATCACACCAAGTACAAATGCAGTATGCGACTCAGTGCCTGGTAAAGGAGAGGGTTCTTTGTAAATAAAGCATTCTTATCTGTTGTGTATTTATTTATAGCCTGTTTGGCAGGCACCTGAAATGTAATCATTTCGTTTGAGTTTTTTAAGGCATTTATAGCCATATTACATTTCATTTGAGTTTTTCAAGGCATTTATAGCCATGAGGTGATGATTTGTAATGAATTAATTCAAATTTATACTAATTTCTTAACTACAATTAGAAATGAAGTCATTTCAGGTTATTTTATAAAATGAAATGATTAATGTTCAGCACAAGTCGGTGCAAATCCGAATGATTTCATTGTAAAACCATCCCATTGGAAAGCTCAAATGAAACGATTGCATTACAGGTGGCTGCGTTACACCCAAATGTGTCTGCTCCTGTTTCCCCTTGTCACATGTTGATACGTATTTTTTTTCTTCTTTGGAGCAAATGTCCTATCAGAACATCATATAAAATAAAATGGGCGGGAATTTGAAACTTTCATCTAACCCCTCCCCTGCCCATGTTTTTTTCATTGTGAAGTCCTCTGGTGACAGATTCAAAAATCATAGACTGATATATATAATTTGAAAATCGTTGTTTCAGACCTTACCCACCCCATTCTGCTTATGAGGACATGGGGATAGGCAAATTGGATTATAGGAGATCATTTCCTTTTATTAAAGTGATTAAGTCACCCATCTTTAATTAAGGTTGTGAAATACGAATGCCCAAAGAATAATTGAGTTGAACCAACCTAATTTAAGGTTGAATTAAGTTCGAACCCAATTTTTAGACCGAAAGTTTTTTTTAGATTAAGTTCAAACAAGTTATGTTTAGCCTGAAGCTTGGCATGGTCACAACTAGTTAACAAAAAATAATTTATTTATATATTGATATTAGGTCTATATCTATTTTTCTAGGTAAATAATTTGCTCATTTTTGTTAGTTGGCCTGTTTTGTCCAACTTAAACATGAGGAAGACACATAACACACTAGATTGGACAAACATATATTTAATTAAAATGTCAAAAATACCCCCAAAACTTCATTCTTGTCATTTTTTGCTAGAAACCGTCGAAAACCCAAACTGAAACCATTTATTTTCCTTTTCATGTCTATTAACAATGATTCTCATCGGAAGTTAAGAAGGAAAACAAAGAAAGAAGAAAAGAGGATCCATTTTCTGGGTTAATCTAAGAAAACCAAGGAAATTGTCATTGAATCAGGCGATGGGTTAGGGTTTTGAGCGATGATTTGGGTTTTAGCTAATGAAGTTTCACTGATTCAAGGGGTTCATTGATTCAGACAATGGGTTTGGATTTGGATTTTATTATGAAAGCGATGGATTAATTTGGGTTCCATTGATTGGGGCAATGGGGTTTGGGTCAAGTGATGGTTGCCGGAAGTGCAAAGGTAGTGAATAGAATTTTTTCCTTCACACCAGTGCCAAGTGATGGAGGTGCGAATGGTGCAGCCAGAATTTGTCATACAAGGAGCATTCAGAGGCAACAATTTTATGATTTCACATCGTCGTCACGTCAATTTCATAGTCGCTTGGATCCTCTTTTCTTTCTGTGTGTTTTTTTTTTCTTTTTCAAATACAATTCATATGAACGATTGAAACAAAGGCCATTGTTCAGAAAGCCACAGAGAAGCATTACAGAGCATATTTTTCTTTTTTATTTTATTTTTCTAAAAACCTCAACAAAAAAATAAGTAGAAGCTTTGGTGAAATAGAGAAACAACTCATATCATGGTCTTTCATTAATGACATCAGTAGTTCTTGCAATTGGAATGGAATTCAATGCGACGAACTTGGAACATCGTTACAATAAAGATTGCCAATTCGGGCTTTGATGGCACAATCGACCAAATCGATTTGCCTTCTCCGTCTCAATCAAATTGATTTGCCTTCCCCGTCTCACATCCTTAAATTTCAAAACAACATTATAAAGACCATTATTCTACCAGGGAGATGACTCATCTTTTCTTCTCTTTATTTATTTATTATTTTTTTTTCTTTCAATGTCACAATGAACCATTGTTGATGGACACAAAAAGGGAAGTGGATAATTTTCATTTAGGTTTTAGGTTGTTTTAGACGAAAGGGGAAGAAGAAAAGAGGGTTATTTTAGAGTTTTAAAATTTGTATTTTGAATACCCATTTTGCCCTCCCTTCTGTGATACATGTCTTTATCATGTTGTAACTGGATAAAACAGGCGCTCAACAAGAAGGAGCAAATTATTTGCCATTTTTCTATTCTTTTTAGATTCTTATATGTTTGACAAATTTATTATTATCAAATAATTCAAGTGTTAATTGTATTAAAAACCTACATAATAAGCATTAATGGATAATTATGGACCTAAAATCAACACAAAATTAAAATAATTTAATTCGAGCAAAGTTAACCATAGTTTTGAGAACTGGACTGGATCGGGTGGTTTGACCTGCTCAAAGCTGAACCAGAACCATAAACTAGATATAACTAGTAAAACCGATGAAAATTGACTGGTTTTTTAAGAGCACGGTTCTAATAAAACCAACCAGTTATTATTTTTTTAACAAATTATTAAAAAAAAAATTAAAAATGTGTCTTTTCACATTCTAATCTCACTTTCCTTGAATTGTTTTATTTTTTTGGTATTTTTTAAATATTTTTTGGTAATTCAAAAATTTGAAACTAAGTCATAAGCCCTTCTAATGTATTATGAATTGTTTTATTTTTTGGTATTGTATTACATTTTATTTATGATTGAGCAAACCGTGGTTAGATCATGTAAACCGATGGTCAAACCCAATTGGACCTGAACCACCCACCTTACTGTTTTGATGGCAGGTCC
>JAOXJP010233392.1:0-10325 GCA_025762735.1 Platanus orientalis | reverse complement strand
AAAAGTGAAATGATACCCACGATGTGTCTCGTCTCACAACGTCTCACAAAGAGGGTCGTCGCAGGTGATGTGAACCCCAATATTCGTATCTCAAGAAACCCATTTTGGGACATTTCTCACCGTTAAACAAGTTTAACCATCTGATTTAGAGGGTGTTTTGTTGGGAAAGTGTCTTGAATTCAACCCAAAAACAACCCATTTACTGATCCGGAGAAAGCCCGATCTGATCCATTTGGGCCTGTACTTTGATCCAACTTGGCTCCAACATCCCAAACCGGCCTAGAATGTATTTTGGGGGTTCAAACCGTTTTCAGTTATAGAGGTTTTTAGGGACACATGTTATAAAAAGGCGGTTTTGTGAGTTTTTTGGTGCCAAGTGGAAGCAAGATGATTAAGGTAGAGAGTTCTTTGAGTTTTGGTAACTTGCTTTTGCCTGTTGTGTAATTAATGGAAGTTCTTGTTCGTCTTCGTCCATGGATGTACACAATCTTACTGAACCACATTGAACTTTGTAGCGTGTGATTGTTCTTTGTTGTTTTTTAAGTTTTGTTTCATGTTATTACAAACTTGAATTCGATATGGTTTGTTCTGCTGTGTGTCACAACATGTTTTATGTTATCATTTTTCATATCGTTCATATCCCTTATTAGTGAAGACGCAATGGGGGAAGAGCTCTTTTTGCGCCTATCAGATGGTCCACGCCTTGGCTCAAGCCCTTGGCTAAGATGGATTTGCACAGCGTTGAGGGGATTTTGGAATACAACACCTGTACACACTTGGAAACGAGATCAGAGACCTGAGGCCGGTGTCTCACCGGCCTTAGACTCTCCGATGGTCAAGTCAAGAAAGAGTAGAAAAGATGAAAGACATAACCAACAAAAAAAAAACATCTCCTTTCTGCAATTGAGTGGGCTCATTCCACTGAAGACGCAATGGGGGAAGAGCCCTTTTTGCGCCCACCAGATGGTCCACGCTCTGGCTCAGGCCCTTGGCTAAGATGGATTTGCACAGTGCTAAGGGGATTATGGAATACAGCACCTGCACACACTTGGAAACGAGGTCAAGGACCTGAAGCCAGTGTCTCACCGGCCTTAGGCTCTCTGACGGTCAAGTCAGGAAAATGCAGAAGAGATGAAAGGACTGAGCCCACTCAGTTGTAGAAATGAGATGTTTTTTTTTTGTTGGTTATGTCTTTCATACCTGGCGAGGGAGATGGATCCTCTATTTATAGGTTTGGCTCTGGGTACATCCGTGACTACTTGTCGCCACCCCTATGCGTTGTTACTTGATGCGTCTGCACATACCTACCCTTCATGCCTTCGTATGGTGCACCCTCATGCGTCTGCTCATAACTACCCCCCATGCCTTCGTACGGTGCACCCTCATGCGTCTGCTCATAACTACCCTCTATGCCTTCCGCCATGCCTTTCTCTTGGCGCTGTCTCTCTTTTTCCAGAACCGTCAGATCTGTTGCAGAGGTTAGGTCGCCGGTATCACAGCTTGTGGATTGGTTCTCGGGGGTGGTCTTGTCAGTCGGGACCCCGTCGGAGACTGTGGTCCTCTCGAGTCTTTAGGGGGTCCCGCATGTCGAGTCGTGTGGGCTTGGATCGGGATCCCAACTTATGTTGTTCGAGGGTTTGGGACCCGATGTCATTCTGGCTCACCAAGTCCTGTCTTATGGGTCGAAATCTTCTTGGGTCGAGAGTTTTTTCCTTATCAATTAGTAACTATGGTTTTATATATTAGTTTAAGCTACAAGAACTTCAAGTGTACGGTTAAAATATTAATATCATCTATTATCTCTCTCCCATCCAAGAGTTGGCTTATGAGTCGAATATGATTTTTAAATGTGTAACACAACTATTATTTGCTCCTCCTGTTCTTGGATGTGTTAATGGTGGATATGTCCATTATACCATAATAACAAATGGCATCTTTCTCTACTTCCAAGGCTGTCTTCTCCTCTATTATTGCATCCACAGAGTACCACCTCACTAAACCACTAACATCATTCTTGTCCTTAGTTTTCTATTATTTCTTTTATGTTCTTATATCAAGAGGACCTTATAAATAGATACCTTTTCAAAGTTTATTTTAATATAAATTTAGACGAAACTTCCTAAGATTTGTTTCATTTCTCTCTTTACAATGAATGCTACCCATCTCTATCACTTGGATTGTCGAGTGAATGGGCTGTATCTAATGCACGGATTTGGTCACTCGTTAAAGAATAAGGCCATTCAACTAAATGAATATGGCCGACAAGATTTTTGTGAAGCTCTAAGCATGTTTGGAATTAGTGCTCTAATGATGATATGCAAGCTTAAAAGGAGATAATTATGATTAAAGTCATTCCACTTTATGGCTTAGCATATAATATTATTTAGCTGCGTATCTGAAATTCGAGCTTGCTTAATTGGTAAAGTATGAGTGTTGATACTATAGAGTTGGGTTCTGTCATCACCTGCTAATATAATAACCACTAACCCACTTGCCTGCCTGAATACCAAAAAAGAAAGCCAGAAAGTTAGGATTCTTGAAATAGGTTGTTAAGCATTGGCAGCTAACCATTTTATATTAAAGTATGCATTTACAGATTAGACTTGGATGGAGAGTGAAAAGGCTCAAAGAATTGATGGGTGTCACAGGTATTTTCATCTCATTTCTACCCAAAACCTTTCATTCATCACATCAGTTTGTTGACGAAGTATTATTTGTTATTGTTTCTATTAGGACAAATTAGATTTCCACAATCCTTGTGGAGAACATGGGTGCCTACTAAGGGCCAGGTGAGACAGTGATTGCTGGAGACACACACAAACACCCAAAGATGACAATAGAAGGTGTTTTGGTAAGGCAATAGATCAGCTCAAGCACAGCACGCAACTGCATGAATAAAAAAACCACAAAAAGATAAAATAAAAAAAAACCATTTTTTGTTCATGCAGTAGCATGCTGCGCTTGAAGTACATCTTTCCTTACCAAAATATTCTTGTCTAGCATACGTGGGTTGCACTAATTGGTGTAATCCATTGCTAAATGGACAGGATTTGAACTAACTGAAAATATGGCAGACACAAAATTTTGGAACCAACTATTCAATGGGTCCTAACAAAGATAAATCATAGACTCCTAGGTGAGGATGATTACAACGAAGAAGTGCCCCAATTCTATTATTTCTAACCTTTATATTTTTTTAGTGGTTGGCATCATTCCCCTTAGAATGCTCAATGTTTCTTGAGAACAGTTCTTATAGATGATCATTACAGTCTGTGATGATAATTCTCCACATTATACCTTTTAGAATTACAAATATATGTTTAGAAGAAGTAAAAGATTATCTTACTTTATGTGTTTCAAGATGTGAGAAGCATCTTGAAGACTCCAATCTCTATCATGGAAAGTGGACTCGGAAAAGACTAGGTCCATTTAGAAAGTGGGCCAACCTAAATGACTCTCACAGGTCACAACAGTGATAAGGTTCTCCTCGAATCCTGCGTACAGCCGTTTACCTTCCACACTAAGAAAAAAGAAATAAAAACAAGCACAAAAGCTACTCGGAAAGGAACAAAAGCTCCAACCCTACAACCCTTGTTGCTTGTTTTGTGCTCCACAACTTTACGAGGGTGGATTGTCTCCGCTCTTCTTATCTAACGCTCCTCTCCGCACCCTGTCAGGGGGCGGGATCAGTGCCGACAAGTGATATGCACCCCCTCAAAAAGAGAAAATCACTTGTCGGCACTGATGTGCCCGCTCCCTGACAGGGGCGGAGAGGAGCGTTAGTTAAGAGGAGCGGATACAATCCACCCCCCAGGCCATGCCATCATTCCTAGAGACTTGATATCCATACATTTTATATCCACAATTTTGACTGGACAATAAAACAAAATGCAAGGAAGCATATGAAGAAGTTTGGTTTTCTTGGTGTAGTAGAACAACTTTGATATTCCACATGATGAGATATGGGCTTAAATCTTTCATGATTTATGCAATACTAAATATTCAAGAACCAAAAAACAATCAACAATCACACAAGATGATGATTTTTTGTACTCTAATAAAGATGACTACGCTTATTATAAACCGGAGAAATACAAGTTACAATAGAATGGCTCTCCTTTTTTTTCTTAACCTCAAAATCAAGCCCTAAGTAAACCCGAAACCTATTAGACCCATAACTCTCTCTCTAAATCTTAAAGATCACATTTTCTCACAATTTGGAGAAGACCCTATTTTATCAACTAGAAGAAACCCATCAAATATTAAAATCCTTAGTGAAGAAAAGTAAAAAAAAAAAAAAAAATCTTGTTTCATATTGGGGAACTCTCCTAAATGGAGAGTCCTCTCACCTACATATCATTCTCCAAGAAGGAAAACAGCCTCCTTTTTGAAACTTAAACCATAGCCCTTGAATTATCCTTTGATCCAATGGTTGATAAATAAGATAAATCCAATAATCTCCCCTTAGCTTGTTTCACAACTATTTTGAAGATATTTCGTTGTAATCTACTCCATTTATATCTTTGCTAAGACAGAATTTGTGACATGTGCAAAACACTCTTGCAGTGGAATAATAAACCAAACCAATCTCATATATGAAATAACATTAGTTTGATAAACTAAAAAATATCAAATAATTGTAATGTAACTAAATCTGAAGATACAACTAATCCTTACTACATAATCACTCATGCTAAAAATAAAGTAGCTAAGTACTGAAAATAACTTTCTACTCATGGCATCAATATCATGCCTCAGATCATATCGCCAATAGTCTCTAACTCATCTATAGAGTCCACCTTTAAATCCTCATCACATGAAATGTTTGTCAACAATGGAGTGAGTTTGACAATTCAACAATGTATCGTAGACATATATCACAATTACAAAGATATGGGCTAACTGAGCAGAATATTTTACAAAACTTAAAACGTGCTATCAGACTAAAACATATGTTGAAACTGAAACATAACTGAACTAAATTGAGATAAACTGAACATAAACAAAACTGAGATATATATACCATATCTATTAAAAATACGGATAACTGAAAATAACATAACTGAGATCCCAAGTCAAAAATAGAGATCAAACCATTAGCTAGTAGATAACAGAATAGAGAGATATTTGAAACAAAACAGAACAGACAGATATCCGAAACAGAAACAAACAACTGATGTCAGAACAGAACTAAATAGAATAATCAGACCATGGTTTTCACCTGTTAATGTGACCCAGTGATTAGGTATCTGATAAACTTATTATACCTGATACGGAGGGCCAGACACACATATTATACGTTGTACAGAAGGCCAGACACACGTATTATACTCGGTGCAAAGGGCCAAACATCAAACTTTCCTCTTTGATGAAAAGGGATCCATAACCAATCAGAGATACATACATAAATCATACTAATATGAAGGAGAGAGTCCAAACAGAGATTATCAATCAGATTTATATAAAAAAACTGAGATATAAATTAGATATGAACTAATAAGAACTAACAATTCAGATTTTCCAGATTTTAAGAACAATAACACACCTGAAATTGTAGCCTACCTAAAGCATAGTACTAAGAACAAATATGTAGAGATTTTCAAAACTTAGAATCACATTAAAGAGATTAAAATAACAAGATTTTGATTCTAAAACAACTAATGAAATCAACCTCAAAGCACAAGATCAAAACTAGTCCAAAACATTACAATTTTGATTTAAAAACACCGATTTAAACCATAGGAATGTAAAAACTGAAGCAAAGCACTTAACTCATTTGAAATATAATCAAAAACAGAATTTAAAACCTATTTTGAGTTTTTCCAAATTCGGATTAAAATCATGCATAAACTTGAAATTACCCTTTTGCTGAAAAATTGACTTTTTATTGATTTTTCAATGTAAAACCATAAAAAAAACTCATGCATAGTGTAAGAATCATAATATCAAAACTAATTGAAACATATGTAAATGATACTTACCTTATAATTGAAGAATTTAATTAACCTCTATATTGTTCTTCATGAATTCTTAAGTTTTAGACCTTCAAAAATCCTCAATTATTCAAAATTCCCAATTTTTTCTCTAAAATCCCATCTTTTCTCTTCTTTCCTTGGTTCTAATGAGTTTATAGGGTTTGAGTTTGAGTTTAGGTTGTTCTTATAGATATAAGAGGTATCATTAAAAGAAAGAACACGATTTTTGCATTTAATCACGATTTTTAAACTTTTAAGTTATTTACGATTTTGCTATTAGACTAAGACGGCTCTAACTTTCTCTATAGGACTCCGTTTTTTGAACCATTTGTTGTGTTGGACTTTAGACTTCAAGACCTTTCTTTTGGTATATATTTCAAAATAAAATTGTCAAATTTAATATTTTTCATTTAATTTCAAAGTTTCCCTATATTTTTAGGTATATAATTCTGTCATAAGAACGTAAAAATAATGAAAATGCATAAAAAAATCTTGGGTATTACAACTATTGACTATCACCTGAATACCTATAACACCTCTCTCTATCATAATTGTGAAAAATTCCATACAAAAGTTCTTTTTATGATGTGTAGCCTATTTTTAGCTCTTCATCAAGGTCAAAGGAATATCATTAAACACCATGTTCACCATCAAACGATACAAACAATTGCACTTCTCTTCTTTCATCAGGACCAAATAATCATGTGTGATTATTGTGGCTACACCTATAACTAAATACTTGTATCCATGGAGTCCAACTAACCTAGTGATATCAAATTCTTTTGCATCTTTGAGACATGCCACACAACCTAAAGTATGGAATACTCCATCAAACATCTTAATCTTCATAGTCTGAAAACTCATGACGTCAGAAGTGGACCCGTTAACCAAAGAGATAACACATGTCCTATTCTTTTGGAATGTCGCAATATTTTCTTTCAGGAAGCATATGAAATGGGAAACACGAATATAATATCTACTCATCATGAGGAAAAATGTTCATACCCTTGGAGATTGTGAGAAGATGTCTAATGTATTACTCGTAGCTATTCTTCTACCACTGTTGTATTAGGACTACCACATTTTTTCATGTCAACAAGTTTTGGACAATTATTTTTAATGTGGTCATATTCTTTATAGTAGAAACGTTGCACATTATCATTTCCTCTGGACTTGGACACGGATCTGTTGTTCTCAAACCCCCTCACATATGACATTCCCTTGTAATTCTCTATACGACCAATTAACCCAAAATCTTGACTTCCTCCAAGATTTGTTATCCTCCTAATCTTATTAGATATAAGTGATGTCGTGACATCTCTAGGTTACTATATATTTTCGAATAGTAACATTATAACCACGTTGTTATGAGAATTAGGAAGCGAGGTAAAAAGAAATAAGGTTTCTTCATCCACCTTGACATCAACTTTGTATAGTTGATCCAAGAGTTGGTTGAACACATTTCAGTATTCTAACATCTTTACACCATTGTTCATCTTCATCCCGTATAGTTACCACTTCAAATATAACTTGTTGGTAAAACTTTTTGCCATATAGAGTTTCTCCAACTTCTTCCATATATCTTATAACACCCTGTACCTAAATTGAATAATTTTAGAGGATCCAAACTCAACACCATGTGTCCAATATTAAACCCGTAGTATGTTGAAGCATGAGGTCTAACCTCAATACTCTATGGACCTATACATACTTTAGGATAAACCATAACCCACTTTGGAATAACTAAGTGGGACCTATTTGACCCAATGTAATGAAGTGTAGGAAAATGCAAAATCCAAGCCATAACCAATCAGGAGATCCCTGGTTGATCATGGGCGTGACCGATCATAAATCCCCTGATCGATTAGGCACATGGATTACACCTCTCAAGAAATCCACTATGAGTAAGACTCTACAAGATCCTTGACTAATCACAGGTGTGATCGATTAGGAGATCATTGACTGATCATAAGCATGACTGATCACAAATCTCGTGATTGATCACGACTTAAAAATTGAGAAAAAAAATCACCTCATTCGAAAATGAAGCAGTACAACCAGATTTGACTCCCATATATGTGAACCTCGATTGTGGTGACTTAAAATCCAAAATTAGGTTATTTTAACCCTAAAACATTAGAAAATAGGCTTTAGGGAGGCTTGGGAAGAGAAGGAGAATCTTCTTCTCCAATAAGTAAGGTAAACTCAAAATCTCAGATTTAGTTCATTGTAGTATTGTTTTTTAGTTTTCCACCATAGATCTTTATAGTTTAATAGTTTCTAACCATGAATTTATAGTTTAACATTAGGAATAAAAGAAAACACCAAAGGAAATGAGGTTTTCTCTTCAAGATCTTTTAAGAGCAAAAGAAAAGAATTTTGAGTAAATAATCATACAAAACTTGCACTATTTTTTTGCCTTCTAGGTTCTTAGATGTCTTATATGGTTTGTATGAAGGGTCTACTTATATGATTGAGAGGTCATTTTGCTAAGATCTTAGAAATCCTTATCTATTATATGATTTGTGATGAGATCTTGTCATATTATGCTAAGATCTTAGAAATTTCTAATCTAATTTGTATAAAAAAATGGTTTTACACAATACATATGTATTTTCTTAAGATATTGGATTCCATAAGTTTTGAAAGATAAGCTTGTAAGTTAAGATTCTATGAATATATAGCCTCCATTATAGTTACTAGTGCATAAAAAACTTGATTTTTCATTAAAAATATGAATACTTGAATTGTAGTTAAACATCTCTTATTATATTAGTGTAAGAATGAAGAAAGTAATTGAATACATATGTAGGAAATGATTATAATGCATGTTGATTTTTAATACAATGAAGATAGCCAATGATAACAGATAAATTGCTTAGGAAATGTTATGGAATGGTTCAATAGAGATTACGGATGATTAGAAAGTATGTGCAATAAGATTATTAATGAAGCTCTTATTCATGTTACGTGTATTAATTGTAGAGTGTTTGAAGCATGATAATATGTCAAATTTCATGATTTTCTTATTAGATAAGTTAAATAATAAATTGTTGATGTTACATATGTCCCTAATCATATTAGTGAATGTATTGTATAAAATTGGATGTCTTTTAAATGATGTTAGTGAATGACTTTATTAATGGATTATTTTTTTATAATTATACTAGTGAATGCATCATGTGATAATACGTATTTCTTTTGTTAGATTAAATAACACACCATATAATGATAAGATAAAGTAAAATGGTCATGGATAAATGAAATAAACAAATGGATGAAGGATCAATGAAAAATAAAATAAACGTAAATATAAATATTAAGTTGGTGTAAGACCTCACCTAGGAAAATAAAATGACGATTAGAAAATGATGATAAATAAAAGTTATTAAGACACAAAGAATAATAAGTGTGATGATCTTCGCATTTTGGATGTCCAATGGTGAAGTATAATGGCCTTCGCATTGAAGATATAATTCAATGATGAAATATGATAACACATGTAAGAACGAGAAAAATATGATGACTTTTCCATTGAGACTACAACTCAATGGTAAAGTATAATGACCCTTCCATTGGTGTATAAACAATGGTGTGATGACCCTCTCATTAGGGTATAATGCAATGGTATAATGGCTCTCCCATTGTGGTATAATATAATAATATGATAGTCCTTTTGGTTAGAGATAATACGATATGTCAAAATATAAAGAAGTGAAAAAAAATGTAATTAAGTAAACCAAAATGAAAATAAATGTAAGAAAGTTTAAGTGATGGATCTTTCATTAAGGAGTAATATAATGTGTCAAAGAATAAGTAAAGACCCAACTCGTGGGAAAAAACAAAGTATGTAGGAATGAACGAAAAGTTATAAGAGAATAAAATGTCAAAGAAGGATATAGAAGTAACTAAGCTTCAAAAGTAAAGAAATAAATCAGAGAAGTGAAACTATGATAAGAATGAAGGAAATGTTATTAGAAAAAATAATCTTAAGAAGAGAAAGAGAAGCCAATGAACTACAAAGATGAAGTAAAGTTTATAAGTCATGAAAAGAAAGAAAACGTCAAAACAAAAAATGAAAACATTTAAGTTTCATAAATTAAGAGAAATCCATAAATAATGTAAGAAAGAAAGTAACATGATAAATTATATGTAATCATTAACAAATGATAAGTGAAGTAAATTAAATATTTAATTGAAGCTTTGATACATGAAAAGATAAAGAAAATGAGAAAGAAACAAGTAACTAAATTGATAGAATTAATGGAACAAGGAAAAAGTGATCAAAAAAGGAATTAAGTGATGAAAAAACATAGTAAGTTAAAATAGAAAAAGACTATAACAAGAGAT
>JAOXJP010233391.1:0-10325 GCA_025762735.1 Platanus orientalis | reverse complement strand
CCTTCACCTTGCGACATCTCTAATACCCTCTCTTTTGTTGTTTTAAACCACAACCCCAAACTTGATCTATTATCAACTCTACGATAGGGCTGAGCCTTAATTCCTTGCTGTTTTGATCTGGAAAACCCTTCTATAATCCCTGCAGAACGTACAGTCCAGACTTCCCTTGCTGTTTTCCCTCATCTGAACCAATATTTCCTAGTCCTACACCTTGCATCAACCCCAATCCATTAGCTTTGCTGTCCCAGTTTCCAAAACAAAACAAAAAAAATCTTCTTCAAAATAGTGCCTGTGATACCTACAAAAGACCCTATTCAATAGCTTATCCAGCCTTTGATTCAAACCTGTCGTGGCATTAATTTTGCCCCCATAGCTGAACCACTCTCAGCCCAACTTCAGACAACCATATCAAGCCCAGGCCTGTTCTAGATTTGAACAATTCTGGACTAGGTCTGTTCTTGTTTTCATCCAATACTTAATCCTTACTGCTCATTGTCCATACGCATAAAATAATCTAATATGCTTACCCAATTCTACCCAATTAAGTCCTTGTTTTGAAGCTCTTTTACCCCCTTGTTAAACCCCAATTAAGCTCTTGTTTTGAATCTCTTTTACTTACATGTGGACTAACTTTAATCCACAAGTGGCCACTGTTTTAACCCATCCAATCTGAACCTTTTATTAGTCCTATTAACACACTGTATGTATTTGTGTTAATTCCTCACAAAAAACAATCTTTCCAATATAAGTTCATACACTAAAACTTATCCAAAATTGTTGAAATTTGGAACAAAGATACACTTTGGGACGGAGAATAACCCTGCCATCTCTTAGGATTTTCTGACGTGCTGGTAGGGGTATTTTGGTAATTTTATATTCATGCCTAGAATTTTCCAGCATTAGTTCCTTGTATTATTCCAACTTTTAAAGTGTGTTTCTAAATGTTGTTTGGGCCTTATAATTGTGGGAACCTACTGCCTTTCTTTTAGGCACTCCCGCATCACTTAAGGTGTTAAGATATACACAAATATATATATACTTTAACACTCCCCTCAGGAGGAACACTATTCTCTCCTAGGAACACACTCAGGGAGCTAGGCACGGGACCACACGCATACAACACTACATCCGGAAAAATACTTCCACCAGGATTTGAACTCACGACCAAACTTGCTTTGATACCATGTTGACAGTAAATTAACCAACTCTCTCAAAACCTTAAGGTGTTAGGAGATACACAAATCAATATACTTCAACAGTAAAATGATCACCACCACCATGCTTAATGAATAAAGTATGACCAACTTGACTTTGACAATACCCAAACTAAAGTACTGGGAGTCTGAAGCACTCGAACCAAGCCCGAGAGGATTGCTTGAGACCATAGAGTGTCTTCTTCAACCGGCATACCTTTCCCTTAGAAGCGGAAGGAAAGAAATCTGATAAAAGCCTTATGTACACCTCCTAAACCAAATCACCATTTGGGAAAACATTTTTTACATCAAACTGAAGAAGGGGCCAACGCTGGTTAGCAGCAACAAAGATCAACATTTGAATATAATTTTTTTTTTAAAAATTAACACCCGAATAAAATTTAACTTAGCCATAAGTGTAAATGTCTCATGGTAATCAATCCCATAAGTTTGGGTGTAGCCTTTGGCAACCAAATGAACCTTATAGTGATCCACAGATCCATCAGGCTTCAACTTAACACTGTACACCCACTTACACCCAACATGGACTTTGTTCCTAGGAAGATCAACAAGCACCCACGTGCCATTCTTTTCGAGTGCAGTTATTTCCTCCTACATAGTAGACTTCCACTATGGTTGAAACAAAGCTTCTGCAACACTACGAGGCATAGACACAGAGGACAAAGCAAGTGCAAAACAACGATATGACAGAGATAAAGGTTGATAAGACACAAAATTAGCCAAAAGATATTTCACACGAGATCTGACACCCTTTTGAACTGCAATAAGGAGGTCAGAATCATTAGAGGGAGGAAGAATAAATAAAAGATTACCTATATTAGGAGATGAACCCGGGTGCAAGAGGATTTTTTGGGGTAGCCACCTTTTTCTTTCGTGAATAGACTTTAAAAACCTTCTCCCCCTCATCATCAGCACCTGAATTAAAAGTAAATGATGAAATAGGAAGTGGGGGTAGAGGGAGACTCCACTATGTAAAGCTCCCCCTATGTAGAAGATTGAGGATAAGAAAAGAACGGAATTATCTCATGAAATGTAACATCCATAAAACAAATCGCTATCTAGTAGGAGGGTGGTAACACTTATAACCCTTATGACTAGGAGCATACCCCAAGAAGATGCATTTAAGAGATTTAGGATCAAGTTTAGACCTCTGGGATTTGTCAACATGCACATAACAGATGCACCCAAAAACCTTTAGTGGAATAGGAAACAAGGTAATAGGTGAAGGTAGGACATCAATAGGTGTCATAAAACCAAAAATTCTGGTAGTCATGCTATTAATGAGAAATGAAGCAGTCTGAACAACATCAGACCAAAAAGTTTTAAGCACATTCATTGTTGAGTGTGGCTCGAATTCTACCTTGTGTTCCAGTCTTCCAGATGCTATTGATGTCTCAGAGAAGTACTGATGATCAAGCCACGCTTCCGCTAGTTGAGCTTGACGGTGAGCTCGCTGGGGGGTTGTAGGGAACCAGTGTGCCCCTTGCTCAAGGGTTCGAGGGCTTCGCCTCCTGACTCGACCTAACCTGTTTTCATAACCTGACCCGTGACTTAGTTCGGTTCTCTTTTGTGTTGCCGCATATGTAAGATGTGTTAGGGTTTTCTGAGAGGCATCTCGGCTTTAACAAAGAGAAAAATGAGCAAAATGGTGTATTTGGGGCTTAGGGTTTGAGAGCTTGATTTCCTTGTAATCCCCTTTGGGTGATAGTGAAATTTCTTGCCGTCTTTACCCGTGGATGTAAGCAATAAACTGAACCACATATATCGTTGTGTTTCTAGGCTTTATGTTTCTTGTTTACTTTTTGTATTTCTCTGTGGATTATGGGTTTAGTCACAACATTCATAGTAAACAATAATGCATGAGACACTTCAAGTAAATGTTTATTTTTTCTTTATACAACTTCATTTTGTTCAGGAGTGCCTGAGCAAGTGGTTTGGTCGATAATTCTTAATTGATAAAGAAATGATGAAAATGAATGAAACATATACTATCTTTCATTATCAGAATGGAGGACTTCAATCCTTTTGTTACATTGGGTCTCAACCATTTTTTGAAAAGAAACAAATGTAGTGAAAAAATCATTTTTTGATTTCAATAAATATACCCAAGTAACTCGAAAATAATCATCAACAAGAGTAACAAAGTATTTAAACCCATATAAAGAAACAGTAAATGCAGGATCCTATACATCAGAATGAATAACATAAAAAAGAGATGCATTTTTATTCAAACTAACTAGATAAGAGGTTCGACAATGCTTTTCACTTGCTTTACTGCACTTCCCATTAGTTGGGGAAGCAAAATGGAATTAGCTTCCCAAATGAGCTTTGCCGGAAGCAAGCTTCCCTGCAACTATGGTTTAGTCGCACCAGAGACAAGGGGGACAAAGTGTTGGTGCTCCATCGATGTCATAATGCGAGAGGGAGGTATGTTGAAATCTCGAACAACCCAATAGGTGGTAGGGGGTGAGAGTTTTGGTGCTGGAAAGTTCAAACGGTTCAAGTTGGGAGAACTTGGCCTACGTGTTGGCTACCTATTTTGGGAAACTTGTAGGTGATCAAAGACATGAACAGTTCATTTTTACAGAAAAGGATTATTCCCAACTTCCCAGGCATGGAGGTAGAGAGTGGCATCCTCCATATTGACCTCGTAAAGAGAGGAATTGGGTTCCTAAAAGAGGGAGGGGGAGATAAGACTCCTTAAATCTCTAGACCAGGGCGGTTTGTGTGGAGCGTGTTGGTGGTATGCCATGGTATGATATATAAAAAATGCTCCAAGCAGCTCCATGTCGTCGAACCCCAGTCCTTATTGTTCCATTAGAAGAAAACATGGAAATCGTGTTTTATGTAGATATGGAAGAAGCGGCATGGATAGATTCTACAGGGATAGAGTCGATTGCTTAGTGTAAGCTTGTTTTACACCGATGGACCCTGGCGCTGGGAACTGTTACTCAAGAGAGATGGACTCAGGAAAGGTGGGTGCGATTTAGGGGTCTTCCCCTCCTCCTATGGACTATGAACATCTTTAAGGAGCTGGGTAAGGTGTGCATGGGATGTCGGGTTGAGGATTGGAGGTTGGTTCGTATGAAGGTTGGTAAATGCGATATCACTGAGTTCCGTGGATCTTGTCAATTCAATACAGGAACAAGAGATATAGAGTGATGGTGGAGGTTGAAGATGACTTATAGGGGTCCCATCTTTGAAGAGTCCATCCCTAGCGGAAGGTTGTGCGACGAAAAAACAAAGTTGCCGACGACCATGATTCAGGAACCAAAGGTGGTTTCCAATTTTACAATACTAGATGTAAATTCAAATTTTGAATACGTGATTGACGGGGCTGCTACAAGTGTCGGTAAGGGGGATGATATATCGATGTGGGACAGAGGGAAGAGTCCCAACGACTCTATGCAGGACTACTTTGCCCCTTCTGATCGATTGAATCATGGGCAAAACAGGGCTTTATGTCTTATGAAGGTATCATGATCAATAACTCTTTAAGCGAGAAAATCACGAATTTTCTAAGTGGTTTGTGGTTCAAAGACCCCTGGTTATATGGTCAAGGACTTTCCATTTCTTTTAACCTTCTTAAAAAAAATCAGGGCCGATATCCCTATCTTGAGTTAGGTCGAGGAAGTTTATCTTATGGGAGGATTATTCATAGGGTAGGAAAGGAATTTCATCCCAGGGGTGTTATTCAGACCAAAGATTGAGTTGAATTTCACTTTGGTAAACCGATAACTCAAGGTCAGGAACATTCGACAAAGGCGGCCGGTTCTATGGATGACCTAGAGCCAACCCCGAATGAACCTCCATCTCTTGGTCGGTTCAAGGGGCTTTTAGACAAAAGGGGAGTCACCATTTCAGGAGGCTGAAAAATAAATTTCTAGCTCAACACTGAGTAAAAGAAGATCTGAAGAATTTCAAGACGTGATTAGTGCTGCTAGAAGGTTAGAGATGGGGGAGGAGCCTTGGGGGCTGCAATCTGACTGTGGCAACCAGGAAGTTGGGAACATTTATGCTGGTCAATCTAATCCCGGATTTACCAAAGGATACTGTATATGCAACAAAGGCGTCAAGTATGCAAATTCGATGGTTAAACTCGATTGAATATCAGATTTGTAAAGCAATAGTTGAAGCTAGTATGTCGGTTATGGTTATATCTAACCGTGACACGTCAAGAAAGAATACTGTAACGATGTAAAATATTTTGTAAACAGAAAGAAGAAAGCACTATAAATATATTTTGGGGATCTCAATTTGAGGGATCCTATTTAGCCAAATCGCTTCTGGAAAATTCTTTCTTCTCCTCTATATTTTCTTGATTGTTCTACAGGTTCTTCACCGTTTTCATGGTATCAAAGTTGAATCAAGACCAACATCGCCTTCAAGCTCGATCCTCTTTGATAGAAATCGATTTCATCATCAATCATTATCACAGATATAGCGATCTATCTCGAAAATTTAAGAGATTCAAGATCCGTTTCTAGTTTCAACTCAAATTCAAAATTCAGAATTCATATATGAAATCTCATGGCTGATACAATGCCAATACTCTCAAATACCTCTGCTCATTCCTTCATATCCTCGTCGTCTTCTTCTTTTACCTCTTCAATGTCCAGTTCTTCTTCAATTTCTCAATTTTCAAGTTTTGTTTCAAACTTTTCTTCTTTAATCACTATCAAATTGAAACCAGACAATTACTTGATTTGGAAAGCGCAATTTCTTACAGCGATACGCACTCATCGTTTACATGCGATTCTTGACGGTTCTTCAAAACCTCCTGAATTTTCTTGACTCTGATGACAAATCGGTCTTGAACAATGAATATTCTAACTAGATGATCCTCGACCAACAACTTCTAAGTTGTTTTTATGCCTCTGTTTCAGAGAATGTTCTCCCGTATATCTTGAATCTTGATAGCGCTCAAGCTGCCTAGATCTCCTTGGAAAGATGCATCTCATCTCTGTCTAGATCCAATATTCTCCAACTGAAATGTCGCATTCAGAATATAAAGAAAGGTGCGGCATCCATCGAAGTCTATCTCCAGCAAATCAAAGCTATCACCGACATGCTTGCTGCTGTAGCAGCTTCAACTGACGAGGAAGATGTGGTACTTTATGCTTTGAACGGACTTCCATCAAAGTACAATGCTTTTAAAACTGCCTTAGAATTCGTTCCCAAATGATCTCAGTAGTAGAATTACATGATCTGTTAATTGTTGAAGAACAGCTAAAGCTAAAGTCCAATGAGAATAATTCTATCAACAATAATGTTTCTTTAGCATTCTCAATTACATATCAAGCATCTGGTGGATCCACTAATCGTGGTGGGAAGTCTGAACGCAATTGAGGTCAATGTCGTTTTCAAGAAATATGTACTATATTGTTAGATATGTAACAGGCCAGGTCACTCCGCCTTGGACTGTTACCATCATCTCAACCCAACATATCAACATTCTGCAAGTAATCAACAACAAACCTATCAGAATCAAGTATCCATTGGAGCACCACCAACAGCCTATCTCACATCATCCTCTACCAATACACAGATGTATGGCTCATCAAACACAAGGCAACACCATCAGTTTCAATATCAATCACCTGCTCCAGATCCTATTTGGTACTTAGACACAGGCACAAGTAATCATGTCACGCCAGACATCGGTAATCTTTCACTGCACGTCCCTTACATAGGAAATGCTCAAGTCGCTGTCGGCAATGGATAGATGCTCCAAGTTCAAAACATAGGTACTGGAGTAATTTCCACACTATGTTGAAATTTCAAATTACAAAATATATTACACGTTCCATCTCTCCCCACAAACCTTATCTCCGTTCACCAGCTTACTCGTGACAATAACTGTTCCATTTTCTTTAATGTAAACAAATATGGTCGAAGGAATTGATCTTCCTGGGATCTATCCCCTGCCCAACCTTTGAAAGATTCAATCATCTCCAGCAGTCTATCAAAGCTTCAAGATTGAAGGTCCAGTCTGGCACAATCGACTGGGTTATCCGGCCTTCAACTTCTTATAGTCTGTTTTACAAAATTTGCACATTTCAAACTTTCAATTTCAATCAAGTAATAATTGTGATCTAGCAAAGATACACAAATATCACTTACCATCTTCATCATCCATTTCATATTCACCATTAGATTTGATCCACGCAGATGTGTGGGGTCCATCTTCAACACCCAGTCTCTGGCTTTAGATATTACCTAGTATTAGTAGATGATTCTCTCGGTTTTCTTGGGTCTATCTATTCAAAAACAAATCAGACGTATTCTCTACATTCTGTCAGTTTAAAACCCAAATGGAAAATCTGTTTTCTAACTCTATTAAAGTTTTTCAATCTGATGGTGGTGGAGAGTTTGTGAACAAATCATTTATAGAATTTTTTAAACGACATGGGATTACTCACCAGTTTACTTGTCCATACACACCCTCACAAAATGGAATTGCCGAGAGGAAGCATAGGCATATTATTGAAACAACCATCGCACTACTACAGATGGCGTCTCTACAACATTCGTTTTGGGGCGAAGCTGTTTTGACTGCAACTTATTTGATAAACATGTTACCTACACCTGTTCTACAAGGTTAGTCACCCTTTTTCAAGCTCTTTAAAACAAATCTTGACTCTCATATTTTTTAAGAGTGTTTGGGTGCGCCTGCTATCCCTAGCTAAGGCTGTATACAACAAGTAAACTTGATCCACGGTCCAGACGCTGCATCTTTCTTGGGGATGCGTCTAATGCCAAAGGGTATAGATGCCTTGATATGAGCGCAGGCAAAGTCTTTATCTCTCGTCACGTATTGTTTCGAGCAACGGAATTCCCATATACTATGGGTCAGAAGTCATAGCAATTGCCATCTCCACCTATTCTGGGTTAAGATCCTAGTTTTGTATTCATACCGTCAAGTTCCAATCAGTTGCCTAATTCAAATTTCACCAAACAATCTCAACCATTAGATATCAATTTAACTCATGGTCTTCAACAATCAGCATCAAATCAGCACATCACTCAACGGTCCATTAAACCATCTGCCCCTTATGTCAATTAACAACTCATCTTCTCAACCGTCTGATGATTCAACATCACCTCAACCATTAGATTATAACACATCTAAAGAGCAAGTGCAGTCTCCAACTCTTAATATACATAACTCTTCAGCGTTGGATACGCACACTTAAACACAACAGTCAAATCAAATAAGACCATTTTTTTACTCACGCGAGAACCCAAATTTTGACCAGGCACCCAACTCAGCAGTTTCATCACCACTGGGTTCCCTAAATGACACCAACTCGATCTACATCTGGTTCTGATCAGTCTAACGTTTCCAAGTTAAATGCTCATCCCATGGTAACCAGATCAAAATCTGGTATTTCCAAACCAGTCCAACGAATATGTTTGCAAACTCAAGTAGGACAAGAACTTGAACCATCTACCTATTCTGAAGCTGCAAAATCAAGTAATTGATGTCAAGCTATGACAGAAGAGTATAATGCTTTGCAAAAACAGGGAACTTAGAAATTAGTAACACCATCACCTAATCAGCGATTGATAGGTTGTAAATTGGTCTTCAAAATTAAACGAGACTCTAAGGGACAGATAGCATGCTACAAAGCAAGATTGGTAGCCAAGGGGTTCAACCAACAACCTGGTTTAGCTTTTAGGGATACCTTCAGTCCAGTAATTTGAATGACCACTGTTTGACTTATGCGCTCCATTGCAAATACATCAATTCGATGTCAGAAATGCCTTCTTGCACGGAGATATCACAAAAGACATATATATGGTTCAGCCACAAGGTTGCGTTCATCCTACTCTCTCCAAGCATGTCTGTCATCTTAGAAAAGCAATATATGGTCTACGTCAAGCCCCATGAGCATGGTATGCAAAGTTCTCAGTTTTTGTTCACTCAAGGATTTCGACTCTGTCAGACGGATCATTCCCTATTTGTTCGTCACTCTACAAAGTCAATTACCATGCTCTTAGTGTACGTTGATGACATACTACTTACAGGCAACGATACGGTTTTTCTTCTTCAGCTCCAGAAGTCCCTCAATACTCGTTTTGAGATGCGGAATTTACGAGTAATCAAACACTTCTTGGGGATCAAAATAGTACCGCAGACTAATGGGGTTGCACTTTCTCAAGCCAATTATGCTCTCAAGTTGTTACAAAAAGATGGAATGTTCGACTGTAAGCCATGCCCAATTCCTATGGTTACAAAGAAAATCAATTCATCTGCAGATCCATTTTTTTCATATCCAACTTTTTATAGAAGGTTAATTGGGGCTCTTCAGTACCTAACCATCATCCAGACCTAGCTTTTGCAGTAAATAATGCTTGTCAACATATGCACTAACCCAAGGAGTCGCACTTTCGGGCAATGAAACATACTCTACGATATATCAGTGGTACGGTAGGATTTGCTTTACACTATTCACCAGGCCCACTAACATTACAGGCTTACTCCGACTCAGACTGGGCTGGGGATCTTTCAGGCAGAAAATCCACCAACGGTTTCTGTGTGTATTTTGGATCCAACCCCACCATGTAGACCTCGAAAAAGCAGGCCACCATTTCTCGCTCCTCGACGGAAGCGGAATATAGATGTCTCACATCTGCTGTTGCGGAACTCTGCTGGCTTTGAATGCTACTAACAGAAATCAAAGTACCTCTGAGATCAATACCTGTTATCTGGTGTGACAACACCTCAGCTCTTTGCCTTAGCTTCAAAACCCAGTTTTCCACGATAGAACAAAACACATTGAATTGGATTGCCATTTCATTAGGGAAAAGGTGCTTCAAGGAGTACTTCGAGTTCAACATATACCTTCAAAAGAGCAACCAGCAGATGTGTTCACGAAGTCTCTATCTTTACCAAGGTTTCACAAGTTTAGGTCCAAACTTCGAGTCTTACCACTCTTCAGTTTGCAGGGGGATGTAAAGCAATAGCTGAAGCTAGTATGTCGGTTATGGTCATATCTAACCGTGACACGTCAGGAAAGAATATTGCAATGATGTAAAATATTTTGTAAACAGAAAGAAGAAAGCACTATAAATATATTTTGGGGATCTCAATTTGAGGGATCCTAT
>JAOXJP010233390.1:5000-10325 GCA_025762735.1 Platanus orientalis | reverse complement strand
CCTGATTGGTCATTTGGTACTTGTATGATAAGATTCAATGGTTCACCTTTGATGAGGGGTAAAATCGTAATTTCTCAAGTAGATGTGACCAAACTTGGGACAACAATTTAGGAAACTACGAGATTGAAAATAAGGATAGGAAGATGAAGAAAACAAATCCTATAGAGATCTTAGGGAAAAATCGTGGGTTTAGGGTGTCGAATTAGGAAAGAATGAGAATGGCCTAAAAATGGGAGTTTGTCTAATCACCTTAGTTTTTGAGCATACCTAAAGGCCTATTCTAAAGAAATGGTGTTGCCCATTGAAAGAAACCTCTAGTCCCTAAGCCAAAATTGGGTGCTGACAGATGTGATGGCACCACTAGCATCAATAAAATCATAAATCTCCTTAACACTAATATTATTGGCCCACATGACCTGATCTTCCACCCAAATATAATCAAGAGTAACAAGTGGAGCCTCTGAAATTGGTGCTTGGTCATCATGAGCATCCAAAGACTCTGAATCAATCTCAAGGTTAACTACTTTGACAGGAACTTCTGTGGGTGTGTTTCTCTGTCTACACCTCTCTAAAGCTTTTGAAAAAATTGGAAATTTATACTTGCCATAAAAAATTCGAAGAACCTTGTAAAAGGAACAATCCACTTTTACAGTATCACAAACAATATTTCCTTGGCTATGGCACAGGATATCCATGTAATTCCCAAGAAACTCAAACAAGTTATCGATGTTACCCAGACCTCCTCGCCACATTCATATCTCCATGTCTTTTTTAATAGCACTGGAGCTTTGAAAATTGATGGGCTAATTCTGCCTCTTTCCCTTCAAAAAAATGTCCCGCACGAGAGGATCTACATCTTCTTTTGCTTCCTAAGGGTTGAGGGGTTAATGATGGAGGACCCTCCTAGCAGTGGGATTGTATTCCCTATCATTTCTATGGTACACACAGGTTTCCCTGGATTCGCATCCTTTTCTTTGTCGGTGCCTTGGCCTTGGCCCCTACTATCATCATGGCTACGGTTACACCCGCGAAGACCTCCACAATCTCGACTATGGTCTCATCTACCACGAGTCCTCAGCTGTCCAAGGTCTTCTCGTAGAACCCAAACAAGAGTAGGGTCGTTGGTGGAAGCAACATTAAAAAATTAGTAAAAAGACTTATACCACCATTGGGCATAAAGACTCTCCACCTGGGCATTATCAATACGGGTGGCAGGAATTAAAGGTGTGGTGCTAGTCTGAGCACAAACAAAATGAAGAAAGTGAAATTTGAATATGTCAATATCATTCAAGTTTGCACTACACATTCTCTTAGGTAGACTACACCTCCATATATGACACCCAAATTGTATACCCATCCAATGGGGGTTATATGCTTCCATAACAAATCTATCTTCAAAATGTCATGTCAATACTCCATCACAAAGTGACATGAAACACCGGCGCTCTTAATAAGACAGTTTCTCATTGTCAAAAAGCAATTTTCCACCTTGACGATGCCTTGTCAAAAAGTTGAACCATTCATGAACACAAAATAGATCACTAACATATAAAGGAAGAAGTTTTTCGTTAAAGAGGATGTAAAGCATGATAGGTTCTATGGGCCTCGATTTTTACACAACGAGTAAATCTCTTTGAAAAGAGACTTGCCTATCACAGGAGAATCTCACATGATTTAGAGTCGCCACCAATCTTTTTAATGATGTGACTAGACATCAATTTTGAAAACAAAACAAGTTTAAGTTTTGAAAATGATTTAAAATGTCTAACTCCACACTTAAACTGGTCAACTCTCAAAGATTCTAAAGTAAATTGTTTATTTATGAGTTGGGGAAAGTGTTAAGCACCCCACCTCATCTGCTTTCTCAGTTCCCTACTTTAAGCCCATTACGGTCTAATGATCAACTTGATTTATAATCTCATCATATCACTCATTGTTTTTTATCTCATTTTATTGAAATTAAGCAAGGAATCCATATGTCATTTCTGCCAAAATTTCGGCAGCATAACGGCTATAATATGGACCCCTAGGGATGAATAGTGATCCCCATGTCACTTTCTTCAATAACCTGATAGTCAACAATTTAAAAAGAACACTCCAAATATAATATACATCCACATCATCATTGTTCACCCGACAACTCCGTACCCATCCACCATTCGTATTCATCATATTCACATAAATAATTTAAGTGTAATGAACTAAGTTATCCCATATTCCATAAACTAACAAATTCCAAAAATGAATATATACAAGATTCTAATCAAATGAACTAAATTACTCTACACAAGTTGAAGATCCAAAATACACCTTTTACCTACTCACATTGCAGTTGCATTGTCACTCCATAGTCAAGCCTTCCGGATATCTCGTTTTTGATGCTATACCATATAGCCAAGAAGGCCATGAGAGGTTAGTGCAATTATATCATTCATTCGTATAAGATAACTAAATAAGTGGAACCATACCACAAGAAATAAAAAAAAGGTTCTCAATATAATCAAATTGAATTAATTAAGTTGAACCAAATAAATGAGATCATCTTTAGGCTTTGTAGGTAAAACCAAGGGCACGGATTATGTTGGGAATTGAATGTAAGATTTAAACATACCAAAAGTATTTGTAAGAAAGGCAAGATGACTTACCGTATTTGCGAATATGAATATGTTAAATAAATCTTAATTGATAAATGTGAATCTATTACAAAACACAATAATAACCATACTTTTTATATATGGATCTTAAAGAAAAGGATGTTTGCAGCACCATTTATGTATAGTGTTATGTCATAAGTGGTAATTAACAAATCTAGCCTATGGTAAACTTACAAGATGGGTAAAACAGAATGGAAATAATCTTTAGTGAATGTAAATTAACTTAATAGTTGATTTAGATTTGAATGCAAATAATAATAAGTGAAACTACATCAACATAAGCCAAAGAGAATATGAATAAATTATGAATTGAAATACAATATCCTTATCTAAAATAAGTATCTAATCTAGAGAGCAATGAACATATGAGAAGATAGAACCAACTTTATTAAAACTTGATACCATCGTAGTACATAGATTTCATTTTTCATATGAAAGGCCCAAGACCTCACAAGACAACTAGTTTATGAGAAAATAAGGTGCCCACACTACAGTTCAATAGTATTATTAACTAGAGCCAAGTGTTTAGGGTGCAATGATGGCTATATTCATGCATGGACAAATATTATGGTGGCAACACATATTGCGGCAGTAGAGATAAATGTTTCCTTCGATAAGAAGAGAACGTGCTCAAAGAAATATATTAAATAAATAATAGGATTGATTTGTATGAAGGCAATAAAGAATGATCAATTACCCAATAATGAAAAATCTATAGAGCAAAGAAACTTAATTAATATATGAGCATTTAAAGGGATTGGTTTGACTAAGGTTGACTCAGTTTTGGGCTGGCCTAGTTCAGATTGGCTGAGTTAAGATTCCTTCCAACTTGGGCTTACTCAGATCTGGTTGGGTTTGATTCAGATCCATGTGGTTGACCCTATTCAGGTTGGTCCTTATAAAGGTAATTAATGCCCTAACTTTAAAATCTATGTATGCCACCCACTACAAATTAACTCACAGAGATGGATCTTTGACCACCAAAAGAACACAAAAGAAAACTTGGAATCAAGATCTAGCTTAAGAATAATAGCTTACATTCAGAATCCACCGCTGAACATAGTATAGAAATAAGCAATTTATCATTTGATTGGAGATCTTAGTCTGGGCAGAGCTAAGATCGTTCCCAAGAATGACAAGAAGAAGAATTAAATAAATATTGATTAAAGCAATAGCATGAACAAGCACACTCACCCCCAAGTTCTCCAAATGTTATTTACATGTGTCAAAATTTTATGCATTTCAGTTGCCACATGAAAGAGGCACTCACAACAAAAATGAAATGATGATCTAGGTTGTAGCATCCTATCATTCCCAAATTTCAGAACAACCGCTTCATTAACACATCCAAGTAGTGCCATTTGTTCACAAGGGCAACAAGCCCCAAACCAAGCCTTCAATCAGCCATTATTATCAAGACAACTCTAAAATAGATTTTAACCTTCATACATCAATATTACAGAAAACAAAATCAAGGATATAGGTTTTGTCATATGTGCATTGGGGCCAACAAATGTAATGGAAAGCATACATTGCAGGCTGTAATGAAACCATGCCATTTGTAGTTCAAAGCTACTCTTAGGAATAAAAAGGAGGACAAGCATTTAATCCAAATACTATTCATCAAACAAAAATTTAATACCACTACTAATAGCAAGAGAGAAAGATACCAGCATTATGGCTAATCTAGAACCTAATTAAACTGAACTACATGATCATGGCTACACGGGCACATATTAATAAAATGTGAGATCAAACCTGAACCATAATCTTCGTAATAACAAATATGAATGCAGTTTACACACATTAAAGAATGACAAATCTGAATAGCAAATCTCACTGTTAAAGATCACAAATCCGAACAACAGAGTTCTATCTTAAACAAAGACAAAAAAAAGTCCTATAAGGTGGTTTCAAATAAATGTAAACTGAAGAAACACATGACAGGTAACCATGCTATGGAACTGTTCAACATACAAAGCATAACCTATACTGAATTCAAACTGTCAAGAGTAATATGAACATGTTGCGACTCCAAGGCAACATTGCACAATTCATGAGTGGACTTGTACAAAATCACTGTGGCACCTTCTGGTCTAAGAAAAAGAAAGGTTGGAGTGCAATGCCTGGTGTCATTATTTGAAAGCTGAACCAATTAAATAAACAACACCTAAGAATAAACAACTGATAAAGAAGAGGAAAGTCGATATATACACAGACAGCCACACACATTCCATCAGCCCCAAGCTTCTAATTTTTGTGTAGGGGCTAGCCAACTACAAACTGAACAGGGTAACAACTACCCCAACTATTTTGGGTAGCATGAAGGTGTGTCCACAAAGCGAGTCTGTATGAACAAATGAATAATAAAAAGAGGCTCATTAGAAGAATATAGAATAAATATCCAAGGTTTGGGACATTAAATGAGTCTATTTTATAACAATTGTTATTTAAATGAAGACACTACACATACCAATGATAGTAAAAATGAGATTAACAAATGAAAAGAGGGATGTATCTCAGGACTAAGGCTGATCAGGTTGGCAACAACTAAGTCCCAATAGGACTCTTTCACTAATATAAAAAACCATATTTACTTGCAATCATTGAGTATTCAACTCAATTCATAGAATCAACCTTGAAAATTTATTATTCAAGTACCCATCAACAA
>JAOXJP010233389.1:0-10326 GCA_025762735.1 Platanus orientalis | reverse complement strand
GATGTTGATGTTGTGAAACTCGATTCGATCAAACCATGGGCAAGAACAGTCCAAGAGATGCTTGATCTTTTCGACTGAAACGTCGACGACGATGACCTTGTGGGAGGTTTCGTCAATGAGCTTCTCGCACAGATGGGATCCAATGAAGCCGCCTCCACCGATTATGCAGATCGTTAATGGCGAGATCTCTTTCCCGTCCAAATCCAACCTCCCCATTGTTTAACGAGATCGAAGAAACAGAGCTTCCGAGAACAATCGAAGACGAACGACGGGTTTTGAAAATTTTCTTTTCTTTCTTTCTTTCTCACAGAATAAGCTGGGATTTCTCCTTCGCGGCAATCTCCAAACGCATTTTAAAGAGGAATCGAGAGGGAAGCACGAGATTAACGAACGTGATAGGGGTAGTTTAGTAAATGTAGGTTTGAATATTTGTAACTACCTAACTGCCATCGCCCGCTGATTACCGGAGCATCCTAGTGCGGGTCCCGCAAAATGGCGGGAGAGAACTACAAAATACTGCCAGTCGAGAGAGTCCTCTACCGTCGTTAGTCGTTACAATATCCTTACGCACTGCATGCGTCTAAACTTGGATTCGTCTCCAACACCTATTTAGCATGAATCTCAGGTTGACGCGTGGCAAGGATGAGTAGAAATCCATACGGTCCGCTTTCTTCTTCTTCTTCTTCTCCTTATTTATTATTTTTTCAATTATACGGTTACACCTGTTTTCGAGGATATTTTAGTGAAATAAAAGCCAAAGGCTTACTTGTTTGAGTAGAGATCAGAACTTGTCATTGTTGACAAGAATGCAACATAGTTGTCTTCCAAAATAGTACTGAAATAGTGATGGCCTTTCTTGTTTGTTTGTTTGTTTGCTTCTTTTTTTTCTTCTTCTTTCTTTTTTATTTTTTATTTTTTTTTATTTTTTATTTTTTTTTATTTTTATGTGTGTGTGGTGTACTCAGCCAGATGGACCTTTAACTGTTCCTAACCGCTTGAAACGGGACCGGACTGACGTTGGTCTGAACAGAGATCTCGATAAACCTCTAACACCCGTCCCCCTCCAGGGATTAGATCCTGGGTCTTCTCTATGAAAGACAAATAACTCAGTACCACAAATAATGCAAGAAAGTCGATATCTAACAAGAGAGTATATCAATTTTGGTTGGTTAATTGGTCAAAAAATGGAGTCATGGATCTTCGTAACTTATTGGTATTGGCAATGTGCAAATTAATTTTTATTTCCATGTATATACTGGTTGCATCGTTAATCTTCTGCTAGGTTTGAAAATTGTTTTAGCCCCTCAATTTCAGGTTAAAGAGTTTCAACAATCAATTAGGGCTATAAAATATATTATTCATGACATGTCTTGTAGATTTTATGTCATAAGTGGCATGGATGATATCTAAACCTCAAACAAGCTTTCCTTAAGTCTCTTCTAGATCCCCTTAGAAATAAGACAGCTAAAATCATGGCTATCACCCGAACGACTTTGCAACTACACAAAATTTTTCAAACAAATGGAAAAAATGAGAAAAAAGATAGGCTTTGCTTATGTAAGAAAATATTTTGCCATCAAATGCAGAAATGAAAAACATGGACAACTTGTGATAATTCACTTGATTTCTTGCTATTTGTTAGATGTTCAGAAGGTGAAATAACTTGGGCTGTAAATTAAGTTGGGTTCAGTTGGGCAAAGGTCAGCCCAAAATATAACACTTAAGCCTGAACTCAATAATATCCTGAAGTTGGCTTGTTCTAAAAATATGGGCTTTGGGCCAAGGTTATGCTGGTCCAAACTTCTAAGTTCATGGGCAGTTTAAGCTTATAAATAATAAAAAATTCATAAAATATTTTTAATTCACTAAGAAAATAAAATAAAATAATATTTTATACTATGGTTCATTAAATTTTATTTCATACTTAATTCGGGCTCGACAGGGACATTCGGGTTAAACTAAAACCTACCTGAACTCGGCTCAAATGTTATCTTAGGCTTAAAACTTGGGTCCGAACTAAACCCAACCCAAAATATAATGAACCTAGCCCACTTGAATACAATTCCAACCATAGCCAGATTTTTCCTCAAAAAAATCTCCTGACTTCTAAATAGGTCCAAATCCATTTTTGTCGTTCGGATTTAGGGAATTGAAATAGTGGAAATGGAGTTGGGGGTACCCAAATCCATTTTCGTCGTTTGGGGTAGATTTTAAATCACGGAAACGGATTTAGGTCAAATCCCCATGGAATAAGAATGTGGATTTGAAGCTCCAAATTAACAGAATTAAAATAACAATCTATAGGCTGTTATTTTCAATTCTTTTTTATGAAACAGTGTGTAACCAAAATTCCCTCATTGATGTTTCAAGTCTATTCAAAGGATAAAAAAGCCCTCATCCCTCAAGTAACTATGAGGAATTTTTTAATACACAAAATACCCAGCATGTCATATGTTATTTTATTAATTAACTATAATGCCCCTAAGTGGAAAATCTAGTTTATACTAGCTATGTTTTAAGTCTATTCAAATGACTAAAATGACCTCCTCCCTCAAGTAACTGTGAAGAGTTTTTGTAGCATACAAAGTACCCAAAATGCCCTCTATTATTTTATTAACTAATCAAAATGCCCCTAAATGAAAAATCTAGCTCATGTTAGCTATGCTTAGCACCCAAAACACCCTCATTTATTTTATTTATTGACCAAAATTCCCTTGAGTAGAAAATCAAGATCATGTTAGCTATGCTTTATGTCTATTCAAATCACTAAAATGCCCTCCTCCCTCAAGCAATTGTAAGGATTTTTTAAAACAGAGTACCTAAAATGTTGTATGTTATTTTATCAATTAACCAAAATGCCTCTAAATAGAAAATCTAGCCCATGTTAGTTTATGGAAAGAGTTAAAAGAATTTAACTAGTTTCTCTCCCTGAGTAATCTTTATATTGGGTAAACTACATTAAAATCCCGATAAGAGTGGATATAATGTCTTTGCAACAAATATCGGAAAACTGAAGGTCATATAAAAACTCAAGCATAGTGAATACAAAGCTTTGGTGCTAATTCACACAAGACTTGGGAGTCCTTAGTGATGGGCCATAGAAGTTCAAGGCCACACAAAAAGGTAGAGAACAAACAAAATGGGGTTGATTGAATTTTTGAACATTTGTGCATTCAAACACTAGAATTAAGAGTTTTGAATTCCAATTCCGTTGTGTGTATATATATATCCAAATGGTAGAATTTTGAATCTATGGAATTCAATTTGTAGAATTGGAATTCCAAGGCCAATTCTGTGAATCCAAACACACCATAAATAAAGATACTAGAAAATACCAAAATCCTTGCAAAGAATCAATACCTCCTGTCAGTTACTTCCCATAATTCATTTTTCCAAAGTTTTTGGAGTGTCAATGGAAAAAGATTAGTAAGCTGACCATGATCAAGATTTTTTCAAATCTAACAATCAAACATCAAGTCTTTGGATCACATCTTACTACTACTAGCAAGGACCTTCTCATTGGTTATGACTTATCTCATAAATTCAAAAAACTTTGATGATCAAGCCAAGGTTTAGTTCATGGACAAAATTTCTTAACCTAGTCTCAAATGCCGACCTCTACATGGTCCAACATGTATTTGAAAACTTGCACTCTAGTGATTGTCCGTAGCGGAAGCCCATAGCTATCACCTTGGGTTGACAAGTGACTTTTATAGGGGTAAAATTATCAAAACATCATCTGATTTATAAACATGTTTTGACACTTCTAGCCCTAGAAATGTCGCTTGTCAACATGTGGTGATAATTATGGCCTTCTGCTATAAAGGATCACTCTTGAAAACTTGAGGTGTTGGTTCATCAAATTGGGGCTGCCCCTTCATTTCTCCAGTTGTTTGAAACCAGATTGTCATGATTGGTTAGGGTATTTTCTTCGTGCAGCATGTATTGGTGGGACCTACACGGCATTAACTTTGGCAAAGCCAAGTGACATGTAAATAAGCACTTAATTGGCATTGGTAGGCAGGATCCATATGAAACATAGGCGGACTCATGTGGCATCCGCCTGACATTTAAATGCAAGATTCACGTGGAATATATAAGTGAGATCTTGTTATATTGACCATCAAGTATACAAGGGCTTGGGGTAAAGTTGTCATTTGAATAATATTTTCAAAATAAGCATTTTTTTTTACTAAACATGCTAAAGTGCTTAAATTGCAATTAAACACTTAATTTTTAGCAAAAAATGTTGCCACCAAACAACTATTTGCTTAAAATATACGCTTAATAATGAGTCCTTATTTTTGTTGCTGATTAGCATTGCCAAACATGACCTTAGATATTAGTGAATGTCCCTTGCAGCATTGCTTCTATTAGAAATGAAATCAGAGTCCAGTTCCTCTTCAAGAAGTTAAAATACATTAACATGCAACTGTTCTAAAAAATGTAACACATATACAAAGAATATAAAACTATATTTAATTGAATTGGATACATATGAGTTTATATTTCTATCCATTGAGTTAGTTGAATATCGGATCCAAATACGAATATACTCTATTGCAAAAATTCATTAAGTTATTATCTATAAACAAATACTGATATTTAGCCAAATGATATATATAAGCGGACACTCAAATATAAACCAAATACAGATAATGAGATAAAACATCAGATATTTGCACCCCTAATTGCAGGTAAATGTAGTTTAACCATTGTAGAGGATCTCAAATCACAAGTTTAAACCCGTTTACCAGTACTCAAGAACCTCTACACACTACATGCACTTTCAGTGTGACATATAGACCAAAAAACAAATTGGGCAGGTAGGTTTCGCTTTTTTCTTTTTCTTTTCTTCTTTTTTTTGTGTAGGTGCAGCAATTTAGACTAGGGCTGTCAATGGTCGAATATGAATCGGATATATGGATATTCATATCTGTATTCATTTATTTAATCAAATATAGCATCAGATTCAAATATTATACATATATTTTCGAAAGCAATAAGGACCTACGAATTATAGAGATAGAAGATAATTGATAGATCAACAAGTGAATGGGGAACTGGCTATTGGGAGCTTTCTTACATTCAAATTGGGAATGAGAAATGAGAAATGGGTTAAAGGTTAAGGTTTTGGTACTCATATGTTGTATTCCACATAACATGTCCTACAACAATATAAAATAAAATTTAATTATATTTTAACTTCAATGGATTTAATCGAATAATCAATTTGGATATATATGCATTCAAATCGAATAATAAAGATTGAACACGAATCAAATACGGATAATAATTGGATTGTTGACCACCCTAATAGACAATTAACTATTTAGTGAAAAAGTTTATTTACTCTTTTTAGACAAAATAGTTTATTTACTTTTACCTTTATTTGTTTGGAAGAAAATTTTCTGTGATGACGAAGTGTCTGCAGTGTTTAGGTGAATCAAAAGCTGACACATATGTTTGGGTCCAAAAAGTGTTTAGGTGTAAAAAAAAAATGAGACACCAAATTCAAAAACTGTGTCAATCACTTGCACTCCTACCTAGGCTTGTGCCAACACAGACAATCATTGTCTCTTACGTTTTGATGAGAAAAGAGAAAGGAAAAGAGAAAGGCTCTGCTAAACCCAAATTTGTTTGTCCCTTTGTGTCCCCATGCCATAGGTTGGCAAGTGATGGTTTTTTAAATTTGTGCCTCTTTTAAATAGGGCTTGATATCCTTTGCAACGCATGAGGGCCAAGGCGGGGGGGGGGATCATTTCACTTTTGGAGTTGTCACTTCACCCCCAAAAAGTGAATTGATTTCCCCCCTCAGTCTCGGCTCCCGAGTGTTGCAGAAGGGGGGGGGGGCGCAGAGGATATTTCTCTAATAAATAGGGAGCAAATATGCATTTGAACAATTTTTTTTCTGTCTCTAACCCAACAAACCCCATTTTGATGGGTGCCTAATTTTTCATTTGAATAGTGTTTTTTTAGTTTTAACTTTATATACCCCACCTTTTGTGTATGAGGACGGACAAATTAGGCATAACAGATCCTTTCCCTTTTTGCATCTATGTTATATATCTTATTGGCACAGACCTATGTAGGCATGCCATTGACTGACACATGATGTGTTTTTATATTTCGGTCTCTTTTTAGACACTGGATTTTTCAACTGAATGCCTTTGTTTTTAACCCAAATTTTGTGCACACAAAAGACATGCATAAATTGTGTGCACAGATCAGGGGGTAAACACATCAGCACCAAAAAGTGAAATATATTTTTAGGGGTGCGCCTATCATATTTCAACACTGATGTTTTTATCGCTTTCTGAACACAACTTGTGCACATCTTTTATGTGAAGGGGGGAAAGGGGGTGGGAGGCTTTTTTGAACGTTTTTATCCCCCAATACATCATATGTCAGCATATAAATGTACCATGACATGAATGATTTGTCTTCGTACGTACCATTTTATTGACAAATGATACAATTTTAAATTTGATAATTTTTTACCACATACTTTTTTGAACTTTTTACCCCCTACATCATCCAACACATGTCAACAATTTTTTTAGTAATAAGATAATTATATTATGATAAAATTACCGGCTCAGCACAGAACATTTGCTGGAAATTATTTAAAAAAGAAAAACCAAAAATCACCATGCATTTGGTTGAAGATAAATTTTCAAATAACACCACCAAAAATGTCCATTGGTGTTTTTTTCTCCCACTATATGAAGGAAGCTACCTTGTTTTATTGCCGTTTCTCCTTCCCTTCTCCGTGCTACCAAACAGTTTGTGAAATTTCTCACTTGGCTTTCAAAATTAATGAGTAATAGTGTTTTATAGGTACGGATGCATATTCAAAGAACCCGAATGATGTATGTTTTCGGGTGGTTGGGCAAGGCAAGGAATTTTTTTCTCAAGGGCGAAGAGGTTAAGAGTTGATTCTAGTGCGTCAAGTGGGTTCTAGTGGGTATACAATAACACATAAAAATAATTCAGGCGTCCAAATGCGAAAACCAAAAACACACGTAAATGGATAAGAACAACAAAATAGTAGCATACATTAAAAAATAATTCAGGCCTCCAAATGCGAAATCAAAAACACATGTAAATAGATATGAACAACAAAATAGAAGCATACATGTACAAAGCCACCATGAAAAATAGAAGCATAAATGTACAAAGCCGCCATGAAAAATAGAAGCCGGATAAGTGGCACGTGCAAAAGATATTGGGCATGTTAAATCTAAGCGTACATCCTGTCAAATTAAAGAAGAGGATTAATTATGCATCCATTCTCTGTCTTAGATCTCTCTTCCAATCGTAATAATCGAGGAGAAGCCTTTTAAGGTTCAAATCAAATGATCATATCCGGTTTGAATGGAGAAATATCATACATGTGCATATCTAATATATGACACAATGCTTGTCAAAGGGTATTTTGATAAATATATAAGAATTCATGTAATACATATTTTCAATAAAGGGCAGATGTTCTGTCCAGTATTTACTGTCCAGGATGATGTCCAGCACACCATAGGGCTTCACATGGAATAAAAAGGGCGGGACTTTGATAAAATTTCAAAGTCCTGCCCATTTTATTTCATGTGAGCCTCATGGTGTCCTCAATATAACATCTTTATATCTTCCCAGATTTGGTGTGTCCTTTTAACAAACGCCTAAGGTTCATCCACATGCAGAGGCAAACACGTAGCACTGAAACATGAAAATCACGTCTCCTGAAAACCCTGTGGATTTGGTGTGCCTCCTTAATGAACGCACAAGGTCTGCCCATATGTAGGGGTGGACACATGGCATTGAAAGTGAAAATCACCTCCCCAAAAAGTGGAAAACACTTTTTTCAAAGCCATGTATCTGCCCTTGCATATAGGTTGACCTTAGGCATTCATTAAGGGGGTGCACTAAATCTTTGTCGCCCCAAAAAGTGTAATTCACTTTTTCAATGCTGCATATCTGCCCTTGTATACAGGCAGACCTTAGGCATTTGTTAAGAAGGAGCACCAAAACTGCATCGCTCCTTTGGCCATATATATTTACTAGGACACCTTTGTCAGTCATTGTGGCACATGGATTGATACTTGTGTGATATCTCTCCATTTAGACCACCCATGGTTGGAAACCAAAATTGGAAGCCTATAGTAATTTTAAGCATTTTTTTAATGAATATTTTTTTAAGCACATTGATTTGATATAGGGGATTGTTTTGACATTTTTACCTCTACCATGTCAATCTTCTCATGTGATGATGTTGTCTCAAATTCGCCGTGAAAGCACCCATAAGTCTAATCTGTTTCTCCAATCTGAAAAGCAACCCAAACAACTTGAGACCCATTTTTTTACATGGTTTGGGTCTAATAACCTGTACAGTTTAAGATCTATTTAAGGGGTATTTTGGAGATTTTAATTTTGTTAGGGTATGTTTGGTTAAAAATAGAGTTTAGGGAAAGTATAATAAATTTGGAAAACAATATAGTTTTCCTTAAAGTAGCATTTGCTTGGAGGTGAAATTAAACCTCGAGGCTGGTGCTTTTCTTGTCAGGTATTCTTTATTGTGTTTTATACCTAAGAGCGAAATCCGATCAATTTGGTCGGATTTTAGAGAGAAAACATTTGAGAAAAATCATTGGGAGCGAGCAGCCTATCATCTTCAATTCCAATAGCCGATCATTTCACCAACAACTTGGTAATTTTTCTCCACCCCTCTCTTCTCTTAATCGTTCCCAGTTCCTTTTCGTTTTCCTCTTTCTTCCCATTTCTTGTCTCTTCTTCTCCGTTGTTCCATTTTGTAAGATCGTTGGTTTTTTTTTTTTTTTTTGTAGCGAGGGAGAGAGAGAGATATGATAGTCCTTGTTGCTCAGCTACAAGAAAAATGACCATTTTTAGGTCATTGATGCCCTTTCTCATGGTTTATTTGGGCACCGTATCTCTTTCATGTTTTGTTCCCCATAAGAAGGAACCTTGAACCGTCAAGCTTTGTCCAACACTTCATTTTGGAGGTGATTCTATCTGTCATCTTCCATTAGCCCTAATTTATTCTATTGAGTTTTTTAGGGATTACTCAAACTTAGAACCCATTAAGGTTTTGGCTAGCCGGACAAAGATATATATCATTTTAAAATTCGTCATTGGTGGAGAGTTATTTGACAGAATAGTAAGACTTTTAAGAACCTCTATTGATCAGCCTGGACCTAGAGAATGATAATCTTCAACTTACTATTTTTTTTTACTTTGAATATCTTTTTTGTAAGTTTGTTATATATATATATATATATATATATATATATATATATATATAATATGAAAACTCAATGATTGTGGTGTGTAATGTTTAAAACTAAATAGTGTTCATTGCTCATATAAAAACATTTGAATTATTTCATGCCCTTAGAAGATTTTATCAAGATGGAGTTTATAGTAACAGGGAAAAGTTTCATTTCACATCCAACATTTCTAATTTAAGAACTTTGAATTAAAGAATCTTGAATATATGAAGTTTTAAAGTTGATGTTTTTTCGAATTTGAATTTGTATGAAACAATGGCTTGAATTTGTACATACTATGATGGAGGAGTAAGTAAATGATGTGCTACAAAAAAAATTGTATTCATAACTTAGGTTGTTCATAGCGTTTTGCATACTAATTTTTTTATTACTTTTTTAACAACCAAACAACAATAACTTCATTTTCCCCTTGTTTAATTTTCAACCAGACAGTGGTTATAAAACATCAATCCACTTCACTTTTATTTCACATCAACTTCACTTCATTTCACTATTTTCTTTCATTTAATTTCACTTCATTTTGTCAAATTCTATTTCTAACCAAACAAATCCTTAGGATTTACATTGTTATATGTAGTCTTATTTGCAAGACATTGAGGTGACATGGTTCTTTGGGTTTTCAAGAAAAAATTCTTTGAAGTTTTTGGAGAATTCTTTGAACTTGTAATTTTCATTATAATAGAAGTTTTTGGGGGCTTGGATTATGTGAGAACGAATCTCGTGAGAACTGTGAAAACGGCATTAGAGGGGTTGACGCATCAGTAACGAAAAGTGATTTGCACTTTTTGGGGGGGCACTTATCACTTTTTGACACTGATGTGTCTGTACCCTGATGCCGTTTTCACAGTTCTCACAAGATTCTTTCTCACCTAATTTTTAGTGAAGTTTTTGACAATCTTCATCAATGGATATAGGCAATAAACTAAATCACATAAATCCCTTTGTTTTGTATGATTTTTCTTGTGTTTATGTTTTCTCATTTTCTTTCCTGTTACCATTTACTTGAATAAGATAGTTAGTTCTGTAG